>BQNB010070696.1:9273-33037 GCA_026074375.1 Tanacetum coccineum
GGTAAGCTGCTTAAAATTTTTACGTTTAAGTCTTCTTGGGCAATGATCACACCCAAGATAGCAAGCCTACTGGCTATCTTCTGAAGCCTATTGAAAATAGAG
The DNA here is from genome assembly GCA_026074375.1 of Tanacetum coccineum. Lineage (NCBI taxonomy): Eukaryota > Viridiplantae > Streptophyta > Magnoliopsida > Asterales > Asteraceae > Tanacetum > Tanacetum coccineum. The sequence continues at coordinate 9,376 of BQNB010070696.1, forward strand.
TCAAGAGACTCTGCACTTGTTGCACTGAAATTCTCATATTGTTGCTTCAAGAGAGTTTTCTGAGTTTTCTTAGTAGCTGCATTACCTCCAAATCTTGTTTTAATATCAGCAAACATAGATTTAGCATCTGGATACTGACTGAATGTTAGCTGATGTTCATTTGGAAGTGCCATGAGTAACAAATCCCTAGCTTTGACATCATTCTTTTTCTTTGTCTTCTCTTCTGCAGTGGAAGGTGTAGACATCTTTGAAGTTGTTATCCCATTCTCCTCAATTGTTTGAGATATTGAGACCCATGAATCATAATTTTTTATCACTTTCCAGAGTGCATAGTCTTGGATCTGAAAGTACTGCTTAATCCTTATAGCACACATCTCATACTCCCCCAATTTGAGTATGGGAAGCTTTGCAGTAGGACCACTATTTGTAGATTCAAGCTCCATGTCTTCTAGATCAAAGTTTCTGTAACATTCCGTATTCAAGGTCATTATTTACTCCGAGCTTTATTTCTATTTTCATTTTTAAGCGAGTTATTAAATTTTACGTTTACCCGATTTAGTAAGAATTTTCCGTTTTTAGCTTTGCGTGAGCCGTAATTAGAAATCTATTCCGTCTTCGCATCGTAAGTGATTTATTAATCTCATATTATTCCCCAATGAATATAATTTTCCCCATTTTCATTTTCCGTTGTGATTCGCGTTTATAAAAATTCTTGCTAAAACTCGCGTTTTTACCTTAAACCTTACCTTTTTCTTAAATATACTTTACCCTACACTTTAATAAAACATATTAACTAAATATCAAAAAAAAATTATAATTTTTCCCTCCCCCCAAGGTCCTAAAACCGGCCACACCCTTACCCACACTCAAACTCTTTACATTTTTCCATAAAACCTAATTATACTTCTTCATTTCCTATACATGCAAAACATCTTTCATCTCCCATTTTCAAATCTATTCTCCACCTTCTTCTTGGACCCCCATTTCTGCCGAAAATATACACACCACCACCACCATCTCACAAATTTATTCAACTCCTTTTAGGCATCTTAACACCATCCTTTTGCCTCTTGCAAAGTTTGGTGAAGTTTCTTGAAGATTTGAAGGTGTTTAGGACTAGTTTTCTTGGAGTTTCTTGAAGGTTTTGATTGGGTTTTGATTAGGAGAGTGTTATCCTTAGTTTATATTTTAGTCTTCAACACTAAGCAGTCTTAACTTTAACTAACAACAGTAACTCTATGCTATCAGTACTAAATTACACTAACAGTAGTAACTAGCAGTGGTAACATTATACCACCAGTACTAACTACTTAACATAATTTCCATTATGTACCTGAGCAGTAGTGACCTTAAGAATCCATGAAGTCTTTTAAGGTCACTAACAAAGTATAACTAGATTGTACTAATTATATTAGCAGTACTATTTGAACAAGAACTAACAGTACTTAATCATTTTCAAAAAAATTTAAAGACATAAGAGATGTAGACATATGAGGATTAGGCATTCCAATACTTGAGACAAGTACTAAATCCTTCCTCTTCAAATCCTTTTGTAAGAAGTATGTAACATTATGATCAGTATGAATTTAACATTGTATTAACTTTTTAGCATTGCAATCTCTTATAAAATGATGCCTAATTTCTATATGTTTTATTTTAGAATGTTAAACAGGATTTTTAATAATGCAAATAGTATTGTTATTGTCAATATTAATGACAATATTCATGAAATTATACCCATAATCCAACAATTGGTTTTCGAAATCCAGAGTTCTAGTCTACACACAACTAGCAGCAGCCCATTTTCGCTTCAGTTATAGAGTGGCAACCACAGTTTGCTTTCTTACACTGCCATGATTATCCAACTTATTTCAAAACTGGACAACCTTCCAGTGGTAGGACTTCTATCCTTGATGTTGCTCCAGTTTAGATCACTATTCAGTATAAGCAACTAGTTCAAATGGAGAATCCCTAGAATACCAAAGGCCTAATGTTGGTTTGCCTTTCAAATATCTAAAAATTCTCTTTACAGCTATGGGATGTGATGTCTTTGGAGAACTTGGATCTGGCACATGCACATATTGCAACATGATATCTGGTCTAGATGCTATAAGATACATCAAGGACCCAATCATAGATCTATAGAGATGCAAATTAAAATCTTAGCCTATCTCATCTTTGGACTAAAGGCTTTTCCTAATCCATCTGGAGTAGAAGCAAAACTCTCACATTAGTTGCTGGTTGTACTTCTTGGGAAAATTTCATCTCATACTTTACCCTGGCTGGATAATATTCCATCTTCCTTATGTTGTACTTGTAATCCTAGAAAGAAGTAAGTTCTTCATATAGAAACTCATCTGAAAACTTATACCTTAATAAGATTTCAAATACAGTACAGTTCCTTGTTTGTAGAGCAAAAATATTGTCTCTACATAGACCTGTACAAGAAAATATCTCCTTTCTGCTTCTTGTATAAAACAATGTCTGGTCTATTTTCCTCTTTTATAACTATTCCCACAGATTTAGTTAGCAAAGGTTTTCATTCATGCTCTTGTTGCTTATGCAACCATAAAGTTCCTTGACCTACTTGTATACTTTGTCTGGATGGTCAGGATCTTTAAGTTCTGGTGTTTGAGTAACATAAACTATTCCTCAATAGTTTCCATATATGAAGCACACTTCTCATCATTTGAATATACCAGAAAACCCATAAAGAGCATAGGCCAAAAAAATCTTATTGCCTCAATTCTTGCAACAAGGAGCAAAAAAACTTCTTCTACGGTCTATGCCTTATTCTTGTCTATGACCCTGTGTAACCAACCTTTCTTTATTCCTAATTATAATCCCTCTTTCATCTTTCTTATTTCTGAAGACCCATTTTGTTCTAATGGCCCTCTTCCCATTAGGCAAATCCACAAGTTTCCAAACCTGTTGGAGCTTGAATTGCAGAAGTTCTTCCTGCATTGCTTCCACCCAAGATGAATCAGATAGAGCTTTAGCAATGCTTGTGGGTTCAATCTGTGATAAGAAACAAGCATATAAACTAGTATTCAGCGTATCATGTGTTTTCTCTTCATATACAGCATTGAGAAACTCTTGTTCAGAAGCAGATTTTGTCATTCTTCTTGTTTGAATAAAGGACTTCACATCACCAATCACATTTTTAATTGGGTGATCTTTATGGATTCTTGTATTGGGAGTGGTTGGAACTGTATAGGAATTAGTGATGTTCCCCCGAATCAACTGCTGGTTCATCTTCATCACTGAAGAACTCAACATGAGTGTCCTCAAGTGTATGACTAGCTCCCAATTTGAACATGTCTTTAGGGCTATCTGGATCATATGAACTAGCAGTATTCACTGATGGATCAACAGTATTAAGTTTAAAACGACCAGTATTAACTTCAGGACAGGCAGTATTAACGTGTTGTCCAGCAGCATTAACTTCCTTAGGACTGCTATCATCTTCATACTTATCTTTTTCATCACTCTTATTATGTGAACCATCTTCAACCTGCTTTTGATCATCAGCAACAGATTTTGGTTCACCATTACCAACAACCTTGGAAGGTGAATCAAAGTATGAAGCATCTTTCTAAATTGGCATCACAATACAATCTTGACTGATTTCTTCTTTCTGAGAAGATGTACCTGCATTAAGTTCTCATTGTGTACCTGTAGATTCATTAGAGATTGTACCTGCAGCTACTGGTACATAATTCATAGATTGGGTTAGAGAATCAATATCAAACAGCCACTTTGGACCATTCCCTTCTATCATAGGCTTATTCTCTAAAAACCCAATATACAAGTTTTCTTATACCCTCCTGGTTCTTTTGTTGTATATCCTAAAAGCTTTACTACTCAATGAATATCCAACAAAGAAACCTTCATCACTTTTGCCATCAAACTTACCTAAATTGTCTAAAGTATTAAGAATGGTAACATGACATCCAAATGATCTCATAAAGCTTAGAGCTGGTTTAAAAACTCTAAAAATTTCATAAGGTATCTTGTTATGAGGCTTGACTACTAAGACCCTATTTTGTACATAGCAAGCAGTACTAACTGCTTCAGCCCAAAATGTGGTAGGTAACATAGAGTCAGCTAACATGGTTCTAGCAGCCTCAATTAGTGTCCTATTCCTCCTCTCAGCCACACCATTTTGCTGAGGAGTCTTGGCTATACTGTATTCCCTCTTAATACCTTTTTCTCTGCAAAAATCATCCATAACTTTATTCTTAAATTCTTTTCCATTATCACTTCTAATTATTTTCACTTTCTTATCCACTAGGTTTTCTATTTCCATGTTTATATTTAATTGGAGTTATAAGATGGTTAAGATTAGGTATTCGTTCCCATGATCCAGCCAGAACTGGAGGGATCTACCCAAAGACATTCCTTTAGATAGAATAGAAGTCCTTAGGTATGATATAAAAAGGAGTAAAGTGAGAAATGAGAATAATTCGGACTAAGACATAGCTAGCACTGGAATAAACCCAACAAGTTGTTAGTGATGAAGTCTTGGTAAGCATTGAAGGGGTTGAAGAATGAAAAAGAAAAGTAAAGATAAAGGGTGAAAAGAAAGAAGCCCTCCTTACACTTAGGCATAAACCAGGACAATACATATCCTATTAGAAACACAAAGCTGTTGTCTGGTATGGAAGATAGTCATCATGGACCCAGTGATGCAATGCACAACCCTCCCTAGCCACTCAAGGTCAGAAAGACTCTTGTTTCAAAACTCACAGAGATTACACGCATTTCTATTGACATTCTCACTCAAAGATTGTTGATATTGAAAATGTGGCAATCAGCTCCAGCCTCCGATCACTAAAACCAAATGTGCACTATCGAGTTTAGAGCCATAAAACAATGGCCGTAACGACGGAATAGACATGTGTGTTCGATCACATCCTCATTCGAATTTAACCAACGGTTAGGATGAAGAATGATATAAGGTAGGAACCTTCTAACTTTCACCAAAAGTCGTAAACCAACGAGGCAGCTAAGACATGCATACATGGCCGTAATGACGGAATAGACATGCACGCTCGAACAAGTCATCATTCGCGTAAAACCAATGGCTAATCATCAGGTGAGAGGGAAGTAAATTGTTGTTAAATAAAAATCAAGAAACAAATAGATTAAGACTTAAGATACAAGTTGCTACACTTTTTTCCTAACTGTTACCATGATTAACACACAACTATTTACAACTTCTTGATCATTGATCAAAAACAACAACCTAAGGTGGCGTCCCCGTAACAGTCAACTTCCCAATCATCCTAAAACTTTACATACTCTACAAGGCAAGTGGCGATATCTTCCACTTTATACAATACTTTACATCGTTGATTTTTTAGACGTATCAACGGATAATCGATCCTTCGTGTAATTCCTGCGGTAATGCTCTTTGTGAAACGATTATCTTCAAACTTTCTTTCTCTTTCTCTTTTTTTGCTAACTTTAAATCTCGGCATAGTTTCACCATCTTCACGATCATAATAATTCCAGATAATTTCTTCCATAATTCTTCGTTCTTCGGATTCACCATTAATTGTGATGGTAGTAAAATCACATGAGTTTTGACTACTAATATACATTCCTAGTATTAGTAAAATCAGATGACGTTTGACATACTAATATAACATTTCCATTTGCAATGTGCAAATTTCCAAACAGCACAAAGATAGAAAATGCAAAGACTCGAGAAATACAAAATTTACACTTTAAGCAACTAACAACTGTAATTAAACTTAATCTAACAGGGTAGGTTAAGGTGTAAGGGTGTAACGAAATAAATAGTTGGTGTAATTCCTAAAGGATTGGCTCTACGGGTTGTTCTACTGGATCTTCACTCTAAAGATAAGAGTGGAAAAGGGTTTAAACGGGATGTTAACTAACCGGTGTAGTTAGTTAATAAGCAACATGTAAAGGCGATTTAGGTGTATCCACAAATTTTACCTATTTAAGCAAGTTACTCCATCTAATCCATAGTAATTATCACTGTGGGTATCGAGGTGATTATTACCAAGCCAAGTTATAAAGTCTACATAATTCACAGCAACACTTATATTTTGTGAATTTGGGGTAAACATGTGGAACACGGAAAGGCAATTTCTCACAATATCTAAACAAAGGGTTATTATTGTGCGGGGTTATGTATCATGTAATTTACCAAAGTAATGCTTGATTTTCTTTAAATTTAAGCATAATTTAAGCATATTAGTGTGAAAAACAGGACAAGTAAACATTCTAATTCCACCCCCCACTTGAATTAATGCAAGTCCTCATTGTAATATCAATACATTAAATACGAGAATTTAAAAGAATTAGAAATGGTGAAAACTCCCCTTATATTTGCTCGTAGATTCTTTTTTTTTCCTCCAGTTGAGGTTTAATTGAGCAAGAATTCGTATTGAACAGCCGTCTTGAGGTTTCAAGACTCCAACACTTCAAGATCTTCCAGATTTGTAAATTCTCCACCAATATTCGTTGATATTCTTTCACGAGGTCCTGTGTAAAATATAGGAAAAAACGTGTATTCCTATCTTGGCATCTACAGTTAACTTAAACTAAACTAAACAAACTAAATACGAGCCAGTTTTGGTGGATACGGTGTATCAAATTAATGAATACGCCGTATTCCAGAACTAACAATAATGTTTTTAAAGTGCAATAAAAAATAAAGACTGATAACGTCCAGACAATCAATACGCCGTATGGTATGGAGCGGATACGCCGTATTGATGTCTGGGAAGACAGACTCGATAAAATTAAATAACAATTCGGGTTGTCTCCCGGGAAGTACTTTTGTTTACAGCAAAGTCTTTAAGTTATACTTTTCTTCAGCTTCTCATCATTCAGCTCTAGTCACCATCCATCCTTCATCCATTATCCGAAAGATTTCTTGGTAAGCCCGACACGCCTCTTTTCTTGTAATTGTAAGATCATCATATTCGTCTTCTTTTACAGCAACATACTCTTCATCATTATTGAACGAATATTTGATCATCATATATCTCCTTATATTGCACACTGGTAGCTCATGAACTTCACATAATTCTTCACTCTCATTATCTTCATGATTTATCTCATAAGCATCATCGTAGTTTGTATATATGTTCCATCGTCTCTTTTGTTCGTAACGTGACTCATCACCGTCTTCTTTGATAAATCCTTCCATGATAGCTTTGTTTCTTAAAGCCTTATCTTTAAGTTCACTTTCTTCCAAAGCCTCGTACCATTCGTATAGTAATCCTGAATTAATGAAAGCTGGTTTCAAATATGTAGATTACGGGTAAGTTTCCTCCAGTACAGATCCAATCATCCATTCCAATTCATGTTGGCCATTTCCGAACACCCAGTCTTATAGTTGAAAGGCTTGCAAGTATGTTTATAATATAAAAAAACTGGTGTGGGATTGGTCCAAACTCCAGCGTAAGTCCATGGCTTCTCATCGACCCATGGTACGTCCTTGTTCCATCTATAGATCCAATCATTCTTGTAATCTTCATAGGTCTTGAATCCCTTAATGTCCTTAGTAAGTAAGTCTGGATCGATTTGCAAAAGATAGTTAAATGCATTAAATGCCTTACACATAGGGATGGTTTGTTCAAAATTGAAAAATTAGTGTCGATCCTAAGACCATTCAACAACTTTCATCCATATCATTAGAAGTTCGCCAAGCTCTGTGTGCTCAACCTCATAATTCCTCTGTGGCTTCGTAAAATCCATAATGCTTTCTTTGTATAATGATCCATCGTCTTTTAGTTGAAAAACTTGGATCCCAACCATTCAGTAAATGCAACATCAGATGGATCATATCCCATGTCATCATCAGCTTCATGCTATGAATCATCATCCATTCTCGAGTCACACGGGATATTAGCAACTTTAACTTCATATGTGAATAAGTCATCATCCATTCTGCTTAGTCGATTTACTTCATTGTTGAAAACTTCAAGTGGTGTATGGCAAGTAAGCGAAACATCTTCGACCTTAACATCCTTAATTTTATCGAACTCTCCTTTGATAACCTTTGTCATTCTTACTGAAAAATACCGAGAAAATTATTAGTAGAACCAGGCGGAGAAAGATATAAAAAAATTTGGGCCTTAAGTTCGAGAATCGAAAAGAACTTTTATCAGATGATCGATACGCCCAGTATTCTAATGGAAGTGGATACGCCGTATTAATCAGTTGAATGAATACGTTGTATTGGAAAGATAGTTGGATACGCCGTATACGATGAAAATGGATACGTTGTTATTCAGCTATCGACCAAAAATTAGTGTATTAAGAAAAAATTAAATACGCAAACAATTAAACACATATATATACAAGCAAACAATTAAAGACAAATATACAAAATTTACAGAATATACAAGAATATACACTAATCTAAATTACACTAATCCTAAGGGTTTAGATCTATTTATGATAAAAAACCAAAATATCAAATAAAAATCAAGATTAATTTTCACTCCCCGGCAACGACGCCAAAAACTTGATGTGTCGTTGTGTGGTGTATATTTTATTGATTCAAGTTTTAAATTTATATTTTGCCGACTAAACCAAAAATAACACTTTAACGGGCAGTGTACCCGATCGGTAGTAGTTTCGTGGTATGTTAGTGGTGTCGAACATTGAGCGAGGTTAAAATCTTGCAATCTATTAATATCTTGGTTATCTTAATCTATGTTAATTTTATTCTATTCTAAACCTATGCCAGTCATAGTTCCTGATTTCAACATGAAAATGGGGGAGTTTCAGATGAGAGACTGGCACGGTTTGGTTGGTGAATACAATCAATTCAAGGCACTTTAACCCACGCAAGCTAATTAACAAAAGATAAAAGAGCGGCAGAGCCTTATATAAAAAAACTGTATTAACCATTATTTATCCGATTAGAACGTTGGTTTGTTTATTTAGTGCAATGATTTCTTCTCTCGATGTGGCATATCATTCTTAAGACTTAGGCGAGACTTCTTCCTAAGACCTAGACACATTAATTCTGTCATAATTAAAGCATCCTTATTTGTTGATTATAATCTATCTTAGGGTTTAAAAGCACATGGTGATCTTGTTAACCAACTGAGCCTAGCTCAGTTGGCTACCAAGGGTATACTTGGGTATGTGAGTTCCCCACCAACATAAAAGGTTGTGGGTTCAAGCCTCGCTGAAGGCATGTGTGAAATATATTGTGAGATTGTGAAAAATTTATCGTTCTAAAAAAATAAAAATAAAAATGGTGATCTTGTTAAACCCTAGTTTATAGAGACTTTACCAATTACCGCTAATGTCAATTTATACAATAGTAGTCCACTTGTCCAACTATCAAGGACTCAGAATGTTACTTGTTTAATTATCCTTGGTCACCTGCTGTCAACACAATAAATAAACATTGCAATATCCAATTAAATAGTTAAGCACGATGAGTATCATAGACACAGCACTTTAGAAGGACAAAATTTTTGATCATTGATTCTAGATGCTATAAATTACTATACTGGAGAGCTATCTCAGGACTCCTAGGATCTATTGGTCCGTTGTAACATAGATCCAGTTGAATGATAGGTCGCATACAAAGCGCCGTAAACATGTAGTAAATTGATAAATAATAAACAAGCATTCATCGATAAATCAAGAAATTTTTGAACAGGATAACATATACAAACATTCAGATCTTCATAATAATGGGCTAATACCAAAGTTTATTAGCCTTAAACGTCTAATACCATAAAAAATCAATTATTTAGCAAGTAAACTACCGACGTGAACGAAAATGATACAAAAAATATGAACGATTACGAACGTATAATGGAATTACACGATGTTCTCCTATGAAATTGATACGTTTTGCTCGACCTATCTGCTATTTTTCTCTCTAAAAATTGGACTTATTTTGTGGTTTTAGTATCGAGAATATGAGTTAGCATACTTAAAAACTCGTTTTTGAGCCTTTCTATTTTTTAGAGTCTGGAAGTCGGTTCGATACGACGTATCCAAGTATTGGATGCGGCGTATTGGGGATTTCTTGGAGTAGGGACCACGCTTGATATCTTCCAGAATATTAAATTTCATACTTTTAATACGGCGTATTGAGTCTCGCTGGATACGGCTTATTGAGCTTTATTTCTTTGTGGTCTTTGGTGAGTGCAGGCACATATACGCCGTATCTTCTGATCGGATACGGCGTATTGATCTTTCAGAATAATAATCTTTAAAATATCTTATTTAAGCTAGAATGCGCGCTTTTTGCTACTTTCACTAAGTACTCCATAATTACTACAATTCTTAAATATAAACGATTAAGTAACAATTCTTTGTAATAACTATATAAAATGGGTTAATAACATGGGATAAATTATGCTATAAAATAGATGTTATTTGATGTCATCAGAAACTTTGTATCTCAGATGCTTGCAACTTGAACCTTGATTTGCAAACTAAAAATCAAGAATCTGATTATGTTCTTTGCCAAAAACCCGACAAACCCAAACACACCACTAACCTGTTAAATTTCTAAACCGAAAATCAACAAAACCCTTTTTTGTCGACTATCAATTGCACCATGTTGCCATGAAAGCCGAATCAACACAAACCTGTTGTCAAAGACCGAGATCAACAAGATCTCATACTAACACGCTGTTGCTTTGAAAACCAAACCACAGAACCTTCAATCGTGATCGACCTAGTAACCGAAACCTTTGAACCTAGGCTCTGATACCACTTGTCGATATTTAATCAAAAACCAAAAACTAGAATGCGGATAACTCGATACGAATGAATAAAACACAACACGACAAAAAACTAAACGATCACACATATATGCTCTCAAATGATTCTTTATTAAGAACTAGAAAAGAATGAATGGTACAACGACCCCTCCCCCTCACCTCTTTATTATAGAGATGAGGGGGGAAGAAAACCAACTCTTAAAGGAGTTATAACCTGCCTGCTGCTACAAAGAAGAGAAAGAAAAAACCAGCCGACTCTCTTGAATGCCCTAATAAACCATCGTACTGAGATGGTATATTTAGAGTATATCATAACCGACCATATATATTACCCTGGTTGGGCTACTAAACTTTAGAGACTAAACCTTCTCCCACAATGACCCCTTGACTTATCTATTTTAGCATAGATAATATGGATACTAAATATAACATGAGGTATTTATTGTGCTGATATAAAATGTTATAACATGTTATAACATGTTATATAATATGTTATAACCAGAGAAGGTGCTTTAGTTATAGTGAAAGTAGTTTGTATCACTTTCTTAATTAGTATTGTTAGTTCATTTGATAAAACTGTTAGTTTTGAGTTAACACTGCTAGGCTATTTCAGCTTATTTAAAGTGCTTATTCTTAATTAAAATTGCTTATAAGTGTCTTATTTTGTTAATAGATAATCTGTTTTTAATTAGTTTGAAAGAAAAATGATTTTTAAGGGGTATTTTCAACTAGCAGTACTAACCTGTAGTTAGTACTGCTAGTTCACTTTTGGAACAGTACTAACTTAAAGCTACCAGTACTAACTCCAAGTTAGTACTGTTAGTTAAAACTGTTAGTACTGGTGGTTCATTTTAGCTTATCAGCTTATTATTTCTGCTTATTTAAGATTTCCTTAGCTTTTTAGAGTAGATTAAACCATTTTCCTTTACTGTCTTTAGGAGTAAGCTTATTTAAGCTTATTTTCCTTTTCAAAATAATTTTAAGAGTTCATCAGTTTTAGTTTTCTAGCTTATTTATCATTATAGTCTATTCTGGTTGCTTATTCTTATGCTTAAGTGCTTATTTTGGGTAGTTAAACTTCTGTTTTAGCTTATTTGCTTATTTCTTGTATCTTTGTGTTTTATTAGCCTAGCAGTACTAACTTAAAGCTAACAGTACTAACTTAAAGCTAGCAGTACTAACTCCAAGTTAGTACTGGTAGTTAATACTGTTAGTACTGTTGTTAGTACTGCTGTGTTTCTCTTGTTTAATTTAGCTTAATTGCATGTTGAATTTGCTTATTTAGAGTTAGTTTAGCTTATTTGTCTGTCTTAAGCTTATTTGAGCTTATTTGTGTTTTAGCTTTTAAAGTTTTAGTGTTTTCTCATTTCTAGCTTTTATGCTTGTTTTAGCTTATTTTCCTTGCTTATCTTTGTGTGCTTTTGCTAATTAGGTCTAGTGCCCAATCATAATCACATCCTTGTCATATTCAAACATCAATCATCAATCGTCTTTCGATTTTCCATCTCTAGCCTCGTTGGGACATAACGACCCGGAGACTCTCTACACTGCTTTCGGTTTCATTGGTCTCGCGGATTTTGTTCCTTGTTGTATATTTATATTTGTTTACATTTATCTATGTATAAAGAGGGTTAGGTTTATGCGAGTCATAGACGAAAAATAAGAGGTGGCTAGTAGACCTGCAATAAACAGAATAAGGATATCCAGGATTAAAAAACAAAAGGAATTTGGATGAAGAACTTGTTGCAACAAAAAAGAAGAATATTGTTAAAAGAGTTGCTGATGAGGAGTTGACAGAATGACGGATTGCATCAAAGGATTGCTGAATGCGTAATAAAGATTCTTGGATAATACTTGTGGATTGTTAAAATAATACTTGGATAATACTTGTGGATTGTTAAAAACCTCATCATAGTCTATCCCTTCCTCTTTCCTATGACCCTGAGCAACTAACCTTGCTTTATTTCTGACAACAACTCCTCTTTCATCCTTCTTGTTTCGATAAACCCACTTTGTACCGATAGCCTTCTTCCCATAAGGCAAATCTACTAAGACCCAAACCTTTTGTATCTCGAACTGCAACAATTCTTCTTGCATAGCATCAACCCAGCTTTCATCTTCAAGAGCTTCTGATATCTTTTTGGGTTCTTGTTGAGATAGGAAACAAGCAAATAAACAATGATGAAAGTCCTTATGGTTAGTTCTCTTTTGCTTGCTTAAACAAACTCTAAATTTTGTTGTTTCTGTTGTTACCGTTGTTACCACCTTGTGAACTTTCCCATTTCCTTTTATTGCCCTCGGCAATCCTTTCTATTCGAGCTTGAGACTTTTGTTCCATCAAGGCATGTGCCATCCGCACAGCTTCATTCAGGCTAATGGGTTTGGATCCAATAACTGTACCCTTTATGTTGTCAGTTAGTCCCCGGATATAAGCCTCGATTTTCTTGCGTTCACTCGGGACCATTTCTGGACATAGTTGTACCAGCTCATGAAAGCGCTTGGTGTAAGCAGTTATGTCAAACTCCTTGACCTTCAAATTCCACAGTTCGTGCTCCATTCGCTGCACTTCCTCAACGGGGCAAAATTCCTCTGTCATTAACCTTCTCATTTCAGTCCAACCGATCTGATTAGCAGCTTCTAATCCCATCATCGCAACCTGGGAGTTCCACCACGTCAAGGCACGCCCTTGAAGTGTGGCAGCAGCAAATTTGACCTTTCGTGCTTCAGCACATTCACTTATTCCAAAAACCATTTCCGTCTTCTCGAACCACCTAATTAGCTCGACAGCTCCCTCGTGTCCATGGAAGACCGTAGGGTTGCATTTCATGAATCCAGAAAAGGTACATTCTCGAGCAGCTGGAGCCCCACCTTGGCCCCCAGCTCCATTGTTTCCTTGTCTCCTAGCATTTGCTTGCCTTTCTCGTTCTGCCTCTACAGCAGCATTGACCCTTTCAGCGACGAGTCGATCAATAGCCGCTTGGTTCATTGGTCTTGGTGGCATGATTCTATCACAACACAAAGAAGCCTCAATGAGTATTTATATAATGACATAATCACATCATATACAAACGAACCAATAACAACAACAATCATAACAACATCAAGTAGTGAATCAAAAGGTAGCCATTACATCATTCATTACCAAAGAGTTAATACATCATTGCATAGTTTCACAAAATGATATAAATTGTTTCAACAAATGGCATAAATTCACTAACTGAAGATTCAGTTTAGTGATTACAGACTGAAAGATACTACTAATAAAATTAAACTACTAAGAGTCACGAGGTGGAGATCCTTGTGGCTCAGATGGTGCAGTCTCCTTTGGGGTAGGTGAATCATCATCATCGGTAGTAGGAGCAGTGGCAGCATCCCTTGCAGCAACATATGGATCTCTAGGATCATTGTGAGTAACAGGAGCCAATAGAGTCTCAGGTAGAGCATATGGCGGCTCTTGATACTGTAGACGCGGCGGTAAAAGATTCTCAACCGTAATAGACCAACGTCTCAAGTGATGGTAATGCCATGTTGCCCGGTCATTCTCTCTCCAAGCATCTCTAGTACGGTTTTCGCTACAGTCTAGCATCATCTTCAGTCTCTTGTTATCAGCACGCACGTCCTCCTCCTCAATATGCTTAACTCTGCGGTGAAGAGCATCCAGGTCACTCCTAATGTGACTTGGCGTAAGATCCTCGGGGTTATGTCCCGCAGCAGCAGCAGATGATGATCCCATCCAAACCTGAGTATCAGTGAAGAGTCTCTTGAATGGTATTAGTCTGCAAGTACCAATGGTAGCAGCCTCAGGTATAGGATTAGCAGGAACAGGATTAGCAGGAACATGAGGTGGTATGGGTGCAGCTTCAGCCTCGACCTCATTCTCATCCTCAGCCTCAGCCTCAGACTCGGCCTCAGCCTCAGACTCAGACTCCGATGCAGGTGGCGGAGGGTAAAGTGGGTCCGCCCCCTGATAAGGGAGTATCCATTCTGGGCCGTCCCATTGTTCATCAGCTTCCATTTCTTCTTCTTCTTCCTCCATTTCCGGATCTTCTTCCGGATCTTCCTCCTCTTCCTCCATTTCTGGGTCTTCTTCCTCTTCAACCCAGCCGTTCATGTTGTCTGGTGCTGCCTCCGCAGCTAACGCGAACTCGTTATTGTTTGGAGGTAGGTTGGCCATGATGATCTGCAAATTGCGTAAAGTAAATAAGGATTACTATATGAATAATAATTTATATGAGAATGCAAATGCATGACGATGCTTCAGGAATATGCATGATGATCGATAAATAGTATGAATATGCACAATAATATTTGTTACATATAAAAATTTCGTTTTTGAAATTTAAATAAACAATTCTTGATGCTTCGCGGATAAGCATATCAATCGATATATATATACATATCAATTACATATAATATTATTTATTATATGAATATTTAATAGTAAGGCACCAAAAATGTGCATAAATACTCGAATAGCAAAAACTATGATCGTGAATAACACAAGGGCTTCGAGGAGTCTTAGCGCGCATAAAAGGGTTATAGTTTAGGTAAAAAAATTTTGACCTAGTTCTCTATAACCTTTAGCTCTGATACCAATCTTTAACACCCCCAAAGTTCACGCAGCGGAATATACAACATTTGGGTGTTAAATCATAGCACAATTACACAAGGATATAGAAAACGACTCAAAAAGAGGCGTTTAAAAACATTGTTCCATTTAAAGAAGTTTCAGAGTAAACAACATACGTCCCACAGAAACGTTACCAAATTCATAACATAAGTTTTGAAAAAAAAGACATGGATAATAAGTTTTATAAAATGGAACAAAATACAAGTTCTTAAAACTTTAGCGCAGACTCCTCGTACATAGCGACCTTCACCCTTGGTTACCTGAGATAAAACATGCTTAAAAGTCAACAATAATGTTGAGTGAATCCATAGAGTTTGTAAGAGTTAAAAGAGAACACAAGTTTTTGTTCATCGTGTGACTTGTTGTACGGACAAGCCATTATTCAAGTTTCTATTGCAATAAGCTCATGACACCGAAGCCTTGACGTTAACACATATCTTGTATGTAAATCACGTTGCCTCATAACTAGGTATTATTGCCTTATACCTAAATTCTAAATACAAATTGTCCGTTGACTGGGTGCTCGAAAGGATTCGATTCATACCCCCGGACAGGGCTGTCAAACCCAATAGATCTATTTATTTGTACTAGCGCTTACCCATTATAGGCAATTAACAGTTCATGATGTGAGGTCTTTTGGCAATAGCTACTCATGCAATTTATATCATATTCGGGTCCAGCATACCATAAAGTTCTTGTGCTCAGTTTATAAAACAAGCATGTATCTCCCTCGCGGGGTTTTATAAATACAGTTAAAAGTTGAAAGGCGAGGCTATGAACTCACCTTGAGCGAACGGTAATATCAAGTAATATAGGAGCTGAAGTAAGACAAACACTCCTAAGAGCGACCTAAAATAAAAGGCGCGACTTAGAAAAACAATCTAATACTTACGCGAGAAAAGATGAAATCAAATGATGACTTTTTAAAAGTTTACTTATGTCCGATCTAGCATGGCATTGCACTCTAATTTTTATTGACCAAATTTTGCTAAAATGTAGTGTCCTAATCTGTATTAACATTCCATTTATACCCCATTTCTATTTTACCCTTTACCCATCAACTCACACAAAATTACCCGATTTGGTTTTACGTCTAGTAACTTTTATTTACAAAAATTCTGAAATCATCCAACTTGATTGAGTCATAAATCAATATCCGTAATTCGTACGGACATGAGGTTTTCGCCTACAGAAAGCACTTTGAGTCTACTTTTTAGAAATCCAGGCCCCACTGTCCAGGGGGTCAAAAATACCAGGTGAAATTACCATTTTACCCTTCAATGTCAAAACAGTTTATTTTCTGAATTTTTCTACTCCACTAAAATGATCATAAATCATAATCTATTTATGCTATAAAGGTGAGACCACTTGGAGATGATAGCTCCAAGTGTCCTCTCCAGGTAGCAACTTTGGCTTTTAGAAAGTTAGTGCAAAATTTTGGAGTTATACCCGTTTTCCAACTGATTACCAAAAAGTGACAAGTTTTAGTAAATCGGCCGTATCTCACTCATCCGGAGGAGATACGGCTCCATCCAATTAACCACATGAACCTTAGACATATACCAACATCATTATCAAATTTCCCAGATGCCTCATTTGCAAAAATAATTCGTATTCAACCTGTTTAGCTACTGAAATAAAAACAGTTTCATGAACCTCTTTTTAAACTCAATACAATCATCAATTTATATCATCTAAACCTAGCACAATGCCATAACTAATTATTAGACTTATGAACATACATAAAAACATAATATTTACAGCATATATCACTTTTATAATTGATAAAAAAAACGAAATAGAGATTAAAATAAAGAGAAAGCCTTACTAAGGTTTGATTAGGGCTAGAAATGGACTAAAACACAAACACTTCTTGTGTAATGATGTTTAATCCGAACCAATGCACAACCAAATCAGAAGTTTAACATATTGTAGACCTTATATTAACTCCAATAATCACCCCAATAATTTCCCAATGAAAGATCTTCAAGAATGACAAGAAAACAAGCCCTAGAACCTTCAAAACTTCATGAAACCTCACCAAACTTTGCAAGATGCAAAAGGATGGTGTTATAAAGCCTAAAATGAGTTGAATGATTTTGTGAGATGATGATGGTGATGATCTTGAATTCGGCAGCCAAGGGAACAAGAAGAAGGAGAGAAAAGTTTAAAGTCTTGTGAAGTGGAATGGTTTGTGCATGTATGGAAATATGAGATGGAATAATTGGGTTTATAGAAAATTGAAATGAGTTTGTGTGTGGGATAAGCCATAACCGGCCATAGGGCCTTGGGATGGGAAAATATACTTTTTTTTTTTTTGATATCCATGTTATAAGAGTTTAAATTAAAGTGTAGTGTAAGGTTTAAAAAAAAAAGTAAGGTTTAAGGTAAAAAACGCGAGTTTTAGCAAGAAAATTCGGAAACGCGAATCACAACGGAAAAATGAAAATGAGAAAAATTATAATCATCGAGGAATAATATGAGATTAGTAAATCACTTACGATGCGAAGACGGAATAGATTTCTAATTACGGCTCACGCAAAGCTAAAAACGGAAAATTCTTACTAAATCGGGTAAACGTAAATTTTAATAACTCGCTTAAAATGAAAATAGAATTAAAGCTCGGGGTAAGTAAGGACCTTGAATATGGAATGTTACAGGTACCTTCGGTGCCGGTGCTAGTACTAGCGGGAATCTGTTGCTGCACTTCAGGGCTTATTGGAACGCAACAGTAATTCCGCTACAAATCTTCCCCTATTAGATGATTTACAAACCAACAGATTGATCTTCCATGAATGAAATACAATCTTCCCCTTAAATTGAATCTCCATTCCACCACATTTAATCACCATCTGCAAATCATATCTCTGTACTCTCTTCCCTTTTTGTAATAATTCAATAGGGGTCTTGTGAAGATATGGAACTTGGATCTTTACAACTGTAAACCATATATCACACTACCAATCCAGCCTTTTAATGACTCAAATTACCTACCATTACGTACAATAAGAAAAATGAATTTAAGCAGTAGAAACCTAAACTAGCAGTAGTAATAATGACTAGCAGTAGTAATGAAAACCTTCCCCTCAAGTGGTGCATAAATAAATCCTGATGGTTAAACACTTTGTCAATAAGCTTCCCCTGAAACCAATATGTTAACCATCTCTTGAATCTCAAATTATGTAGACTTTTTGTAATTGTTACTTATGAAGAAAACTAAGTATTACGAACTTGATGATGAAGTAGAACAACCTAAATTTGTGTCTTATGTCTTGTACTATCCACATGACTCCAAACTCATACATAATACCAAAGTATAAGTAGACTTCAATCTCTTGACAAAATCCTCATCCTTAATGAGACACTAAGTACTACAACGTACCTCCTTTAAATGATAGCAAATGTGCGCATTGACACCAACAGATAAATGCACACATTGTCTGATTTTGCAAGTCTTCATCAACACCGTATAAGCATGAACAAGTTATCTTTAAAGTCATCACTAACACTGACGTTTAAGATATGATAAGAACACGCACCAGTGAAACTTTACTTTAACTTCAAATAAGTGATAAATAATCATCTCTGTAATCAATTATTTCAAATTCATCCCCAAAGAATATATAGCCATAAACATTTTAAGAACAAACTGTTGTGTTATCCTTTTTTTGTCTCGATCCCTCTCATTCAACAAGATCTAATCATCTGTGTTATTCGATATCGAACAAAGCTAGCAGTATTAATACTTTGAATCCCAAACAGTAGTAAGTTTGTCAAACCCTAGCAGCATAAACTTGTATTTGTGTCCAATAGCAGCAAAATCACGAACCAACATATTAGCGCTTCATCCATCACGAATTAATTATAAACCAAGAGGTAATCTTAACATGTAATAACTAATAACCTTAGCAATAGTAATATCCCTAAACCACTAACATTTTAAACACCTTTTCAACACAGTATTAATATAAACGTTGATTCGCACTAACCAAGTTTCGATCCAAACATGCATTAACTAGCTTATACCTAGCAGCACTAATGTTTCAATGGCACACTATCATAATTCAACAACATTAACTGACTCAGCTGTTCATACGTGTATCACAAACAAGTTTATGAACAGCACTCACTAGAGATTAAAACTGTTCTCGAAACCTTAGATGAATAGGTAGTGATGAGTTTTTTAAACAACAGATAGTCGTAGAAGTGCTACGCAATGTATCGAATCCATTATTAGTAGTCACCAGCAAGCACTTTGAAGTCATAGCAATGATTCGGAATCCACTAGCACTAAAGAAACGATCTTGAATTTTATGGGTTTAAGTTCCCAACATTCGAAACTAGCAGAATCAACATGATATAATGAATCAAGGATGATACCCAATGTGTAATACCAACTCCTTGATCATGCCTGGAAGTTCCAATCTTCAAATCCTCTTTGTCATCAATCCAACAAAAGACTATGCCGATGATCTCTATTAAACCAAAAACCCTAATATTTTCAAAGGTTCAACGACAAAAATGAATACCTTAAGAAAGGTTATAAACGATTTAATGCAAGGCAGCTTGAAACAAGCAGAGAACTCATCTTGGATAATTAGGGTTTTAAGGAAAAAGGTTTTCTTCTTGGCATCGATTGAACAATATAAACCTCATGAAACCCTAATTAGCGTCGTAACTTTCACCTAATCAGTCACATAGATCATGCATAGCTTCCAAGTAACAAACCATAATAACACAATCCTCGTCTTGAACACATGATCAAACACCATAAAACCACCAGCGAAACCATAACTATATTCACCATGAAAAATGCATACATTCAAAATTAGGGATTTAAGGGGGGGGGGTTTGGTTTAAAACCTTGTCAATCCTAGATCAAGAGCCACCAAGCTCTGATACCACCTGATAGAACCTATAGAACGTAATAGGTTCTAGATCGTTTAAGCTCTAGATTGTTTGGATCTAATCTAGGATGAATAATAACAAAGGCGGAATAATCAAACAAAGATTCATTGTTATTAAATAAGGTTTTACATTCATACATTCACTCCAAGCCCAATTCTATATGATCAGTATAGAACGGTTACAATCTAACAGGGTTCAAGGAAACCTTGATACCTTGGGGCTACACCAACACAATTAGATGCCTACATCTTTACACTTTGGATACACACACGTTATTGGTGTTTACACAAACTGACACACCTAAAATAATGTCTATGGATCTCTTTATATAATAGAGTTCATAAGACTTACAAAGAAAACTAATTGTATTAGGAAACTAAATCTTCATAATCTTTATCTTCATATCTTTGACCAAATCTTCTAAAATTTTCTTGTACTCCTACATCTTGTAGAATTCCATAATGTCGACTTTGATCCTTTTGTTTTCCTTTTGTTTCATTCTTGTTTCATTGTTTTGTATCATCAAATCAATATAATTCCCAACAATCTTCCCCTATTTGATGATTACAAAACCAACATCTTGATCTTCCATGAATGAAACAATCTTCCCCTTAAATTGAAATCTCCATGCCACCACATTTAATAAGTTGCAAATCATATCTCTGTAATCTTCTCCCCCTTTTTGTAATAATTCAATAGGGGTCTTGTGAAGATATGGAACTTGGATCTTTACAACTGTAAACCATATATCACACTACCAATCCAGCCTTTCAATGACTCAAATTACCCACCATTACGCACAATAAGAAAAATGAATTTAAGCAGTAGAAACTTAAACTAGCAGTAGTAATAATGACTAGCAGTAGTAATGAAAACCTTCCCCTCAAGTGGTGCATGAATATATCCTGATGGTTAAACACTTTGTCAATAAGCTTCCCCTGAAACCAATATGTTAACCATCTCT
This sequence comes from Tanacetum coccineum, assembly GCA_026074375.1. NCBI lineage: Eukaryota > Viridiplantae > Streptophyta > Magnoliopsida > Asterales > Asteraceae > Tanacetum > Tanacetum coccineum. The sequence continues at coordinate 30,623 of BQNB010070696.1, forward strand.
TGAATCTCAAATTATGTAGGCTTTTTGTAATTGTTACTTATGAAGAAAACTAAGTATTACGAACTTGATGATGAAGTAGAACAACCTAAATTTGTGTCTTATGTCTTGTACTATCCACGTGACTCCAAACTCATACATAATACCAAAGTATAAGTAGACTTCAATCTCTTGACAAAATCCTCATCCTTAATGAGACACTAAGTACTACAACGTACCTCCTTTAAATGATAGCAAATGTGCGCATTGAGCACCACAAGAGAAATCACACATTGCTAGATTTTGCAAGTCTTCATCAACACCGTATAAGCATGAACAAGTTATCTTTAAAGTCATCACTAACACTGACGTTTAAGATATGATAAGAACACGCACCTGTGAAACTTTACTTTAACTTCAAATAAGTGACAAATAATCATCTCTGTAATCAATTATTTCAAATTATCCCAAGAATAATAGCCATATAACATTTAAGAACAAACTGTGTGTTATCCTTTTTTGTCTGAGATCTCCTCATCCAACAGAGATCTAATCAGTGTGTTATTCGATATCGAACAAAGCTAGCAGTATTAATACTTTGAATCCCAAACAGTAGTAAGTTTGTCAAACCCTAGCAGCATAAACTTGTATTTGTGTCCAATAGCAGCAAAATCACGAACCAACATATTAGCGCTTCATCCATCACGAATTAATTATAAACCAAGAAGTAATCTTAACATGTAATAACTAATAACCTTAGCTATAGTAATATCACAACAACACTAACATTTAAACACATTTTCAAAACAGTATTAATATAAACGTTGATAGCACTAACCTGTGTTCGATCCCAAACAGCATTAACTGCTTATCCTAGCAGCACTAATGTTGCATTGGCAGCACTATCATATTCAAGCAACATTAACTGACTCACTGTTCTTACGTGGTAGCACAAACACGTTTATGAACAGCACTAACTTAGAGATTAAAACTGTTCTTCGAAACCTTAGATGATATAGGTTGTGTTGAGTTTTTTAACAACAGTAGTCGTATAAGTGCTAGCAAATGTATTCGAATCCTTTAGTAGTATCACCAGCAAGCACATTTGAAGTCATAGCAATGATTCGATCCACTAGCAACTAAGAAACGATCTTGAATTTTAGGGTTTAGTTCCAACAGTCGAAACCCTAGCAGAATTCAACACGAGTATAATGAATCAAGGACGATACCCAAGTGTATACCAAGATCTTGATCCTTGCCTTGGAAGTTCCAGTATTCAAATCCTCTTTGTCAATCAATCCAACAAAGACTATGACGATTATCTCTACTACCAAAACCCTAATATTTTCAAAGGTTCAACGACAAAAATGAATACCTTAAGAAAGGTTATAAATGATTTAATGCAAGGCAGCTTGAAACAAGCAGAGAACTCATCTTGGATAATTAGGGTTTTAAGGAAAAAGGTTTTCTTCTTGGCATCGATTGAACAATATAAACCTCATGAAACCCTAATTAGCGTCGTAACTTTCACCTAATCAGTCACATAGATCATGCATAGCTTCCAAGTAACAAACCATAATAACACAATCCTGGTCTTGAACACATGATCAAACACCATAAACCACCAGCGAAACCCTAACTATATTCACCATGAAAAATGCATAATCAAAATTAGGGTTAGGGTTTTGGTTTAAAACCTTGTCAGATCCTAGATCAAGAGCCCCGTGGCTCTGATACCACCTGTTAAAACCTATACAACCTGATAGGAATTGATCGTTTAATCTCTAGTTTGTTTAGAACTAATCTAGGATTAATAATAACAAAGGCAGAATAATCAAACAAAGATTCATTGTTATTAAACAAGGTTTTACATTCATACATTCACTCAAAGCCCTAATTCTATATGATTAGTATAGAAAGGTTACAATCTAACAAGGTTCAAGGAAACCTTGATACCTTGGGGCTACACCAACACAACTAGACGTCTACATCTTTACACTTTGGATACACACAAGTTTTTGGTGTTTACACAAACTGACACACCTAAAACAATGTCTATGGATCTCTTTATATAATAAAGTCCATAAGACTTACAAGGAAAATTAATTCTATTAGGAAACTAAATCTTCCAAATCTTTATCTTCATATCTTTGACCAAATCTTCTAAAATCTTCATGTACTCCTACATCTTGTAGAATTCCATAATGTCGACTTTGATCCTTTTGTTTTCCATTTATTTCATTCTTGTTTCATTGTTTTATATCATCAAATCAATATAATTCCCAACACTTGTCATCTCAAAGTTTCTGAATTAGCTGCATGTCTTGAAAACTTTATTTTCCTGCACTTCTGGTCATGTCGAAGTTTTCTAGAATATGCTATTCATATGACTTCAAGTCTGCACTCCACCATGAATCATCTTTATAGTACCTTGTAGGA
>BQNB010070697.1:3859-31882 GCA_026074375.1 Tanacetum coccineum
CAAAGAAAATCATAGAGATAATGAATGTAACATTTAATGATCTTTTAGCTATGGATTTTGAACAACGCAGTTCAAAACTCGGGCTTCAAAGCATGACTTATGCACAAATCAGTTTAGGACTCGAACTTACTTATGCTCCATCGACAATAACAACTCAAAAAAAACTGAACGTGAATTGGATTTATTGTTCAAAGCTATGTATAATGATTATATTGGAGGTCGACCTTCAGCTACTCGAAGAACTACTTCGGATGCTCAAGCACCTTAAGTTCTTCAAACTCCAATGACATCTACAACAATATCAGACACCGCACTGACACTAATAAATTCATCTCTCATGCTACAAATATTCTAAACACTTCACAGGATGTTGATGAGCTTGAACCACAACAACAACATGCTCAGCAACAAGATAATCAAGCTCCACTCCAACCCGAAACAGTTGCTAATAATGTTTCAAATGCTATGCTCGATGGGAATTCGTTTGTTAATCCTTTTGCTACCCCATCCATAAGTGCTGCTGAATCATCGTCTTCATAATTCATCGAACATGCATACGTTTTATCAACCATACCCTCATGAATATCAGTGGACTAAGGATCACCCTCTAGAACAAGTGATAGGAGAACCCCCACGACCAGTTTTGATAAGGAATCAACTCCGAACAGATGGTGACATGTGCATGTATGCATTAACTGTGAGCACTATGGAACCAAGTAATGTCAAAGAGGCTATGAAAGACCCAACATGGATTGATTCTATCTAATAAGAACTTCTTCAGTTCAAACGACTTGATGTATAGGAGTTAGTTCCTCTGCCGGATAACATAAAAGCCCTTACTCTGAAATGGCTATTCAAAAACAAGGTCGATGAAGAGAACACGGTCATTAGAAACAAGACTCGTCTGGTTGAGAGAGGGTACTGCCAAGAGGAAGGAATAGATTTTGAAGAATCCTTCGCTCCAGTTGCTAGAATGGAAGCTATCAAGATATTTTTGGCATATGCTGCACACAAATCGTTCATCGTGTTTCAAATGGATATGAAAACTGCTTTCTTGAATGGTGCGTTAAAAGAAGATGTGTACGTGTGTCAAGCTGAAGGTTTCATCGATGATCATCCAAGCCATGTCTACAAGCTAAAGAAGGCACTATATGGGTTAAAGCAAGCACCAAGGGCATGGTACGACGAATTGTCAAAGTTTCTCCTACAAAATCACTTCTTTAAAGGAACCATTAATCCAACGATGTTCATACGACGCTTCGATGATGACATCTTAGTGGTACAGGTCTATGTTGATGATATTATCTTTGGTTCTACAAACCCTAGGTATACCCAACTATTTGCTAACCTCATAAAAAGCCGCTTCAAAATATCAATAATAGGGGAAATGACATTTTTCCTTACAAGTTAACCAATCCTCCTGTGGCATCTTAATAAACCAGTCCAACTACGTGTTAGAAATCCTTAAAAAATATGGAATGGAAACTTGCGATCCCTTTGGAACCCTAATGGAGATCAAAGACAAGCTTGACCTTGACAAGAATGGGACTCTAGTCGATGCAACAAAATACCGTAGCATGATTGGTGCCCTAATGTATCTTACGTCAAGCAGACCAGACATTTTACATGCTACTTGTTTATGTGCTTGATATCAGGCTAAACCAACCGAGAAGCACCTTAAGGAGGATAAAAGGATCTTTTATTATCTTCGAGGAACCATCAATATGGGACTCTGGTATATGAAGGATTCTGGTTTTGAACTAACTGGATTTTTAGATGCTGATTATATGGGATGTAAAGACACCTTCAAGAGTACTTCCGATGGAACTTAATTTTTAGGCGAAAAGCTGGTGAGTTGGTCATCAAAGAAACAAGACTGTACGTCGCTATTAACCGTAAAAGCTGAATATGTGTCTCTATCTGCTTGTTATGCCTAAGTCCTTTGGATACGGGCATAATTAACATATTATGGCTTTCACTTTAACAAGATTACAATCTATTATGATTCAAAATCAGCCACAACCATATCCTGCAACCTGGTCCAACACTCAAGAACCAAACACATCGCTGTCCACTACTATTTCATAAAGGAGCATGTGGAAAAGGGTACGATTGAACTATATTTTGTCAAGACTGATTATCAATGGCCGACCTCTTTACCAAAGCCCTTCTAGTGGATAGGTTTAATTATTTGGTTTGTCACCTTGGTATGCGTAGTTTGGCTCCACAGGAGCTTGAACGTCTTGCAAAATCACAGTAATTGTTTGTATATATTTATCAAAAAAGAAAAATATAAAAATATAAATCCTATAAAAGCAAAATACAAAATCAAAAAATTTCAAAAATACTAAAAATAATCTTGTCCGACATGTCTCTCATAAATCGATAACATTTACGCACCTAGAAATGTTGATTAATATTGACACAGGTGTATAAATAAAGTTCGAGCAAGAGTTTCAAAAGTTTTTAAAACATGTATCTTCAAATTCTTCTCTACGACTTCTAAGTAAATGTCAGCTTAGGACTCGGACACTAAAGAAAGGAAAATGTTCACTTATGTACATTTATCATAAACAACGAGAAGTTCATATCTTCTTGGTCTTGAGCACAATCATATAACCATTCAAAGTTTTAAATGCTCAAGAAAAGTACTAACGAAATGATACTTCATAAAATAAATTAAAAACTATTTTCCTATTCAGCACAATCTTTCAAGATATTTTCAAAATGAAATGTTCAAATTCTTTCAAAATTGTATGCTCAACAAACTCCCACTCTAAATTTTCACTCTACTCTTTTATTGAGGGGGAGTATAACAATTAGTTCATTCGGCATGCATTCCTATTCTCCTATTATTTAGTTAGTCTAAAAGTGGATCAATGTACATTAACTTGTATTTTAATTCACTTGTTAAGTAAAACATTGTCACCACATATGCAATTTTTAAGGAGAGAATAGTGATTAAAATATGATTTATACAGCTTAATGGATAAGATCATGTAAATATAAGTACGTTCTCGACCTCGCATGTGCAAAAATCTTTCATAATATGATGCATATATGTAAGGGGGGCTTTTTGGTGATATAGAAAACTCTCAATGTGTTATAAATGATTTTTGGAACACGTTGATTGATTTTTAATAGTTTTATGGCTACTATGGAATTGCGAAAGACCAACCAACTATTGTCTCTTACGTTGTTATAAGGTGGTTAAGGATATGTATTTTTGTTTCATGATCTAGCCAGAATCGTAGGGCTCTACTAAGGGACATTCCATTAGATAGAATAGAAGTCCTTAGGTATGATTGAAAAAAAGGAGTAAAGTAAGATTGAGAAGAATGTTATCCAAGACATGAGTTATCACTGAAACAAACCCAACATGGTGATAATGAGGACGCGTTGGAATAACATTAAAGGGGTTGAAGAATGAAAAAGAATTGTAAGGATAAAGGGTGTAAAGAAAGAAGCCCTCCATGCAACTTTAGGCAGAAACCGAGTCAATGCATAATCTATCGGTAATCACAAATATGATTATGTTATTAAAGACAAGTCATCATGGACCCAGTGATGCAAAGCACAACCATCCCAGCTACTCAGGCTTCTCTCAAAAGAAGTTTGTTTCATTTCTCATGAAGTTCAACACACTTCTATCTGCTTTCTCATTCTGAGATCATTGATATTGAAAAGGTGGCAGTCCGCTTCAGCCTCTGATCACCAAATAACAAAAGTGCACTTATAGAGTCTAGAGCCAATGAGAGCTATCAAAAATCTCACTAGGACATAAATTTCAATCTATAAAATGTCGTACATCATTATACAACATTTGGTATCAAAGAGTCCTATGCATTATCCTTGTGATAATTGCCAGAACATTCAGAGTGATACTATCTAGTATTCATAGTGATGAATGAAAATCCTTCTAGAGTCAACATCAAACAGCTCTGCGATAGGTGACTTACGAGATTCTACATGAATCAAGCTTGTGTCAACTGGATATCGATAGTGGTCTAATAAATGAATTGATGACTCAATCAGAAAGATAGTAACTATCTGATTCACTCTTACCATGCTATCTACTTCGAAATGTTCTAGTAATGAGAACAATCAAGTACGATGAATCTAATGCAATCGCGTTAGAGGATCTAACACTTCGAGCTAGAAATCCTATCAAGGAGGTTCTTCTAAATTAAGCCTACCTAATCACAGGTACAGTATTTATATAGTAAAATGGTCTTTATGGAACCAGAGGTTAATCTAACAGAACTTAAGACGAATGACAAAGCCATATTCGTCTATATCTGCTGTTTATCACTAACATCAATTTTTAGGTATAAGTGACAATGTTTCAACCTTATTCTAGCTGAGTCAAGATTCAAGACCTCATGTTCATGATCTATCGACAAAGATAAATTCATGAAGAAAGCCTAAGTACATGGTTCTAAGTCTTCCACAAACTCTGATGTACAAGCACTTCCTCAAAAGAACATTATCGACAAGATTTCCTTACAATGATAATGGTATATCTTTCATGTGGATCAAGTGATATTTCATCCATCATGAGGTACAAGTAATCATGTCAAAGATAAATTTCAAGGGAGATTGTTAGCAAGCTTTCAAGACAATGAGCATGAGGGTAAAGACACAAGATCGCAAGGCAGCATAAGTTTCAAGGATAAAGATTTAAAGATCTCAAGAGTCAAGATAAATTAAATTCAAAGGCCAATATAACACCCGGTGTTTTAGGGTCATTGTACGTCATCAAGAAATTCACTATTTATTTTTAGTATTGTACGCGTTTGCTTTTAAATTGAAATCGTTAAGTTAAATCGCGTAAGCTAAAAATTATCGTTCAATGTAAACGGGCATTAAACAATTAAATGTTTATATCAAGAAAGTGTTAGATAATTAGTTGGAGGATAATTATTATCTTTGCATATTTTATTTTTGTTGGTTACGTAAAGTGTTTACGTTTCATGATAAAATACGTTTAGGCATACCCGAAACCACCAAAACTTTTCTACGCTTCAACAAATACCCACAATTGTACCCAATACTCAAAATTAACTAAATTTCATTACATATATGTCTATATGGCTGGATATGGTGATGAGGATGCAAAGATATTTCTAGTTTAAACACATTCCTTGAAATCATGGGATGATATCACTCTCAGGGAACCAAGAGCTCACTTCTACTAGCCCTAATAGTGAAATGGACCAAGAATTTCTAGAAATCCTCTTTATTTATTTGACTAGCCATGTGTGTTAACACATACACTTCTCATTTACATAGAAAACAACACTCATTCTCTCCCTTTTGCTCTCATATGCCACGGCCAAAACCCACCACCATAAACCATCCATACCAAATTTATTTACCATATTTCCAAGTATTCCTACAACATATCTAAGACATCCTAATGTGTTTAGAAGGATTGGTTTGGAGTTTACAAGTGTTAAAGCAAGAAGGTTCAAGATTAGGGTTTTCTTGGATTTAGGGTTTTCATAGACTGGGAAGCTTAGGTTAAGTAACTAAACAAAGGTTTAGATTATATTGTTCATCATCCTACATCATATTAAGGTTATCTAAAAACCTTAATCTCTTTAGATTTGTGATTTAATACATATATAATGTTTGTATAGTTAATCACCATCTAAGGCACTTATTTACTTGTAAAATTGATTTTTACACTTGTTTATGATTTGGTATACTTCTACATATGTTATATGGATGTTAATATCATGTTATAATGGAAATATAAGTATTGTACAAGTGTGGTTTATGTATAAAAAGTGTATATAAACAAGTTACCTAAAAAGTGTATTTATAAAAGTTCATGAACAAATAAGTATGTAGATATATGGATCTTGTGATTCTTAGACAATATTTGGACAAATCATGGATTAGGAACCCTAAGGATGTAATACATGTGATATAAGTTGTTATAATAGACTTGTAACAAAGTGGTTAAACCTAAAAGTTACAAAAACAAGTTAAAACACATTTTTACCAAAAGACTCAAAAGTTTCTGTTTTAATTCGAAATATAACCTATTTATTTTATTTTTTTATAAAATACTTCATTTCATGAGGATTCCAAAAATGTAAGAAATTTGAAAAACCGATTTATAATGAAGGAGATGGGTAATTTACAAGTTACGCGATAATAAACGTGTTTATAAAGGAAATTTTATAAAAAAATTTTAAGTTTCACTTCTGATATATACAAATGGTTATTTTTCTCAGATAGTACATATTTTTAGAATTCCAAAACATTAAGAATCATAATTTTTGGATCAATAACGAAGGGAGGTTCATGGAATTTCGCAAGGTGTTACGATAATAAATACATTTATAAAAATAATTTTATAAAAGATACTGTTCACATCAGATATATTTATTTTCAAAACATCATTAATTAGATATAACTTTTATTTATGAAGACATGCTCGACGGAATCACTAAAAACAGAGTTAAAACGAACAAGATACGACATTTATAAATTTACGACGATTAATTTTATAAAAGTATATGAACAATAAAAAGTATTGTTCACCAGAGGACCTAAAATATGTAAATGGAATATTTTGATAACTCGTCTTAATACAAAAGCATGGACATAAGAAACGTAAGAAACAGACTTAAAACGATAAAGTTACGCCATTTTTACTTATACGGCCTATATTTAAATAGGTTGCATTCGGTCATTTTTCTGACGCATTTTCTGTTATACTTGGATTATTCATTCAACTCGAGGTGAGTCTATAGCACACGTTTTTACATTTATATGATTTACAAGTTTTGGCTGGTAGAAAATATGCCATGTTTACCAATCTGGACTACAAGTGGGACATTTTATATTATGAATACGTTTTTGCCTATTGTAGATCGATAACCCTTTTCTGAGGCCTTATTATCATGAACTGTCAATTACTTGCTCTGTGTTGCGAAATGTTCTTAAATAGATCTATTTGGGATTGAATACCGGTTTGGGTGAGGTCATGCTAACTATGCCAGTTTTGCCGAATAATGAAACGTATTACCATGTCGGATATTGAGATTTGTTGCGGAGTCTAGAAACATCATCACGGGCAATTGTGGAATTTATATTACAATTCATACATGTCGAGCTTCAGTGTCATGAGCTTTAGGGAAAATTATTCACATTTTATGATGTTTACTCTGTTGCATGAGTTCATGGGGAAAATTTTGCGGTCCTATACATGTATTACATTTCACAAATATACATTTTACAAACCTATGAATTCACCAACATTATTGTTGACGTTTTAAGCAATGTTTTCTTAGGAGATCAATGATGTACAAGACAATGGATACATTGGTGGTCATTATTTTGGAAGTCATATGCATAAAAGATTTGGTTGCATTACATTTCAGGAATACATCTGTTATGGACTAAAATCTTTGTATTTTAAACAATGAACAAGTGAAGTTTCGGACTTATGTAACAACAATTTGTTAAATCCAATGTATCAGTTTTAAAATAATTTTAAATAGCCGTTCTTATATATATCTTGTGCTGTTGATCTATGAAGTACCACCCTCAACCCATATTCCGCTACAACCTAATTTTGGGGTGTTATAGATTAGTATCAAGAGCCAAAGTTATAGAGAACCAGGTCAAATGTTTTTGCTGGACTATAACTATTTTCAAACATTGCATTCATACAAAGGGATTTTCACGGGATATACATACACTAGTTATTGCATTAATTGATTAGACTAGATGCATTCATGATTGATATACATGTTATTAATTACTATGTATATTACATTACTATAAGAGTCTTATATTGATACTTATATAAGGTACTTTTGATTTTCAGATTTGGTGATGTTGGATTCAGAGGATTCCATGGTCACATACACGGCGGTATCCAGTCCATTTGAGGGTTTGTCAGACATAGGATCTTCGAGAGTCGATGGACCACCCATGATATCAAAGGATCCATATTCATACATGGTGGCTGCTTTTCAGGCTCCGCCATTACCAGATTATGTGCCTGGCCCTGAGGAGCCAGAGCAGGCACCACTTTCACCAGAGTTTGTTCCTGAGCCGGTATACCCAAAGTTTATGCCACCAGAGGATGATATACTCCTAGCTGAGGAGCAGCCACTGCCTGTTGCTGTCTCACCTACTACCAACTCACTAGGATACATTACAGACTCCGATCCTAAGGATGACCCCATTGATTATCCTGTCGATGGAGGAGATGATGAAGATGATGACGATGAGTCATCAGATTACGATGTGGATGATGATGCTGATGTTAAGGAGGACGAGGATGAGGAGGTGGAGGAGGAGCACCCAACTCTGACTGACTTTGTTCCACCACGTGTACACTGTGTTACTGCTAAGATATATATCCGAGATAAGCCACCTATACCATTTTGGTCTGAGGCAGAGATTGCCAGACTTCTTGCCATACCATCACCTCCACCATCACCACTACCTCAGATTCCCTCACCATCACTACTAGTATCATCACCAGTACCTGTATCACCTCCACCACTACCTGCTAGTCTTACTTAACCGTTAGGATTCAGAGCTGCTATGATCCAGTAGAGGGCCAAGTTACCATCCACTTCTCATTCATTACCACTACCACCACCTATCATACTCTCACATACCAGGGCATATGTGGCCATGATGAGAGCTACTGCACAATCCACCTACATCTTAGCATCTCGATTAGAGACACCACCATCAGGGGCACCACCACTTCTACCTATACCGTTACCTACACCATTACCAACTTTGCTCCTACCATCTACTGACTATAGAGCGGACAGGCCCGAGGTTTGTTTACCACCTTGGAAGAGGTTGTGTATTACTTAGGGTCCCAGATCTGAGGTCAGAGAGAGCTCATATGCACATAGACCTACTAGAGGTTTTAGAGCAGACTATGGATTTGTTGCTACTTTGGATGATGAGATTAGGAGAGACCCAGAGAGAGATGTTGTTTATGGGATTACAAACACTTAGGATGAGATGCTTGTGGGCATGTCAGGGGCACCAACGACTAATGACATAGAGTTGGGTTGACGGATGACCAATTTTGTCACTATTGTCAAAGAGGAGACTAATGAGATTTATGGGAGACTTGATGAGGTACAGGATGCTAGAGCAGTGTTGAGCGGTCGGCTCAACTTACTACAAAGGGATAAATGCTCCTATGCTTACACTGCTTTACTCATGGAGAAAGAGGCCAAACTTTCTCGTGAGGCCTGGGGACGGTCGATGGATGCTAGTAACACCGCCCGTTCTGAGGTGAGAGCACTGAGGACTACTGTATTGGCACAACAAAAGGAGATTGCAGCCTTGTGAGCAGCAGACCGTGCTCGACAAGCACAGCTTGTGGAGACACTGAGATTGATGAGTACACTGCAGACACATGTGACAACACTGCAAGGACAGCAGGGACTCGCTAGCAGTCAAACATAACCAGAGATACCGGAGGAGGCCGGTAGCAGTTTGTAGATTTGGTTATGTTGTAGCTATATTGTATTAGCCTACTAAGTATTACGGGTTAACTCCTGGCTAGTAAGGCTTTAGGTTGTTTATATTTCATTTTGTAACCTAAGGGTAGTGATCATTTTGTAACCGAATCAGGTCATGTATGTTTCCAGATTATATATGGAAAGGATGTATTATGTCATGTCTGTAATCGGATTTATTATGAATGAATATCGATTTAGTTACTCTATTGTTAATTTCAATTCAGTTGTACATTTCACTATGTGATGTGATCTCACTTTACTTATTGTGCATATGTCATGTCATGGTTATGCTTTTATGAAATATAACTGGTATTATATTTTCTTATGATTCGAAGAAAATGACACCAAAAAGAACCACTAGATCAACACCAGCCACAACAACCACCACCACATCTGTCACCAATGCTTAACCTAAGGCATTGATCGGTCAAGGTGTTGCTGATGCACTAGCAGGCAAGTGACAGCCATAATTCAGACACGTGTGTAAGAAGGCAAGCTCCTCCTCTTCGTGAGTGCACTTACCCAGACTTCATGAAATGCAAACCTCTATACTTTAAGGTTACTGAAGGAGTTGTCAAGTTAACTCAGTGGTTTAAAAGAATGGAAATTGTGTTCCGCATAAGCAACTGCTCTATGGAAAATCAAATCAAGTTTTCTACTTGTACTCTTCTTGGAAGTGCTCTAACGTGGTGGAACTCCCACGTTAAGACTGTTGGTCACGATGTTGCTTATGCAATGACCTAGACAAAACTAAAAAAGAAGATGACCGATAAGTACTACCCAAGGGGTGAGATTAAGAAGTTGGAGGTTGAGATGTGGAATTTAAAGGTTAAAGGTACCGACGTGGTAGGCTATAACCAACATTTTTAGGAACTGGCATTGATGTATGCTAGGATGTTTCCTGAAGAGTCGGACAAGATTGAGAAATATGTCAGTAGTTTGCCCGACATGATTCACAAAAGTGTAATGGCATCTAAGCCAAAAACCATGCAAGATGCAATTGAGTTTGCAACTGAGCTGATGGACAAGAAAATCCGCACTTTTGTTGAACGACAGAGTGAGAACAAAATAAAGAAATATGATAACCAACAACAACAACAGAACAAGAGGCAGAACACTGGCAGAGCTTATGCTGTAGTATCTAGTGAGAAGAAACCTTATGGAGGATCCAAACCTTTGTGCTCAAAATGCAACTATCACCATGATGGTCTGTGTGCTCCAAAATGCCACAAGTGCAACCGAGTTGGCCATCTAGCTCATGACTGTAGGAGTACTGCAAGTGCCAATACTGCTAACAACCAAAGGGGCACTAGGGTAGGTCAAAAACCTACTTGCTATAAATGTGGAGCCCAGGGACATTTCAAGAGGGATTGTCCAAATCTGAAAAACAACAACCGTGGTAACCAAGGTGGAAATGGAAATGCTCTAGTGAAAGTGTATGTGGTAGGCCATGCATAGACAAACCCAGACTCAAATGTCGTTACGGGTACGTTCCTTCTAAACAACCGCTATGCTTCTGTCTTATTTGATACTGGTGCCAAAAGAAGCTTTATGTCTACTGCATTTAGCTTCCAAATTGATATCACACCATCTACCTTAGAACATTATTATGATGTTAAACTAGCTGACAGGAGAATAATTGGGTTAAACGCTATCATTTAGAGCTGTACATTGAATTTCTTAAATCACCTATTCAACATAGACTTAATGCCCGTAGAACTTGGTAGTCTCGACGTCATAATCGGTATGGATTGGTTGGCAAAGTAACAATCCGTCATTATTTGTGTCGAGAAAATCGTTTGTATTCCCTGGGGAAATGAAACATTGATTGTTCGTGGTAACGGAAGCAACCGGGGAAACAAGACTCGTTTGAACATCATCTCGTGCACTAAAACGTAGAAGTACATGCTAAAAGTATGTCACGTCTTTTTGGCACATGTTACTACAAAGGAGACTGAAGACAAGTCAGAGAAGAAGCAACTTGAGGATGTACCAATCATTTGAAATTTTCCTGAAGTATTTCCTAAAGACTTGTCAGGTCTCCCTCTAACTCAACAAGTGGAATTCCAAATCGATTTGATACCTGGTGCTGCACCTGTAGCATGGGCACCTTATAGATTAGCTTCATCTGAAATGAAGGAATTTTTAGACCAACTCTAAGAACTTTCTGACAAAGGCTTCATAAGACCCAGTTCCTCACCTTGGGGAGCTCTGGTCTTGTTTGTCAAAAAGAAGGATGGATTATTTTGAATGTGTATCGACTACCGAGAGCTAAACAAGCTAACGATGAAGAATCTTTATCCATTCCTAAGTATCGACGATTTATTTGATCAGCTACAAGGATCTAGTGTTTATTCTAAGATAGACTTGCGATCAGGTTATCACCAGCTTCGAGTACGGGAAGAAGATATTCTAAAGACGGCATTCAAAACTCGATATGGTTATTATGAGTTCCTAGTTATGCCATTTGGCTTGACGAACTCACCAGCGGTATTTATGGATCTCATAAACCACGTGTGCAAGCCATTTTTAGATAAATTTATGATTGTCTTTATTGACGATATCCTTATCTACTACAAGAACAAGAAGGAACATGAAGAACATCTTAAGGCAATTCTAGAATTGCTTAAGAAAGAGGAGTTGTACGCTAAATTCTCTAAATGCGGATTTTGGCTTCCCAAGGTATAATTTCTCGGCCACGTGATTGATAGTCAAGGCATTCACGTGGATCCAGCCAAGATCGAATCCATAAAAGATTGGGCGTCTCCTAAAACACCAACGGAGATTCGGCAATTTTAAGGTCTTGTAGCTATTATTGAAGATTCATCGAAGGATTTGCAAAGATCGCCAAGCCAATGACCAAGCTTACTCAGAAGAAGGTTAAGTTCATTTGGGGTGACAAATAAGAAGCAGCATTTCAACTGTTGAAGCAGAAGTTGTGTAGTGCACCAATTTTAGCTTTAAATGAAGGAAGCGAAGATTTTATCGTATACTATAATGCTTCGATCAAAGGTTTGGGCGATGTGTTGATGAAAAGAGAAAAGGTGATTGCCTATGCATCACGCCAATTGAAGATTCATGAGAAGAACTATATGACTCATGATTTAGAACTTTGAGCAGTGATGTTTGCTTTAAAATTTTGGAGACACTATATGTATGGAACCAAGTGTACGGTGTTCACAGATCATAAGAGTTTACAACACATTCTTGATCAAAAGGAGCTGAACATAAGATAACATTATTGGTTAGAGTTGCTCAGCGATTACGATTGTGAGATTCGTTATCACCCGGGAAAGGCAAATGTTGTTGCTGATGCTTTGAGCAGGAAAGATCAAAAAAAGCCAATAAGAGTTCGAGCCTTAGTCATGACTATTGGTTTGGACCTCCCTAAGCAAATCTTGAATGCTCAGACTGAAGATCGAAAACCAGAGAACATCAAGAACGAAGATGTTGGAGGTATATTGATTGAAAATTCTAAGGATCCAGAGAAACTTAGGACATAAAAGTTGGAACCCCGTGCGGATGGAACTCTAAGCTTAAATGGTAGGAGTTGGTTACCTTGTTATGGCGATTTGCGGACTGTGATCATGCACGAGTCCCATAAATCAAAATACTCTATCCATCTGGGTTCTGACAAGATGTATCAGGACATGAAAAAGTTATATTGGTGGCCTAATATGAAGGCCGACATCACCACCTATATTAGCAAATGTTTGACATGTACTAAGGTCAAGGCTGAACACCAAAGGCCACCGGGTTTGTTGGTGCAACCTGAGATACCTCAATGGAAGTGGGATAATATCACAATGGATTTTATCACGAAGCTTCCTAAGTCATCACAAGGTTACGACACCATTTGGGTGATTGTCGACCGACTCACTAAGTCTGCAATCTTTGTAACAATGAGTGAAACTAATCCCATGGAGAAACTGGCAAGAATGTACCTAAAGGAGGTGGTCACGAGGCATAGAATACATGTCTCAATCATTTGTGATCGCGATCCAAGGTTCGCATCAAATTTCTAGAGGTCACTACAGAAAGCTTTGGGTACGAATTTAGATATGAGTACTGCATATCATCCGCAAACTAACGAGCAAAGCAAGAGGACTATTCAAACTCTTGAGGATATGTTGCGTGCTTGTGTGATCGACTTTGGAAATGGTTGGGTTAACTATTTTCCATTAGTCGAGTTTTCATATAACAATAGTTATCATGCTAGCATTAAGGCTGTACTGTTTGAAGCACTTTACGGTCGAAAGTATCGTTCACCTGTTTGTTAGGCAGAGGTTGGAGAAGTTCAACTCACTAGTCCGGAAATAGTTTAAGAGACGACTGAGAAAATCATTCAGATCAAGCAAAGAATTCAAGCCGCACGTGATCGACAAAAGAGTTACGCCGATTTAAAGCGTAAGCTGACAGAATTTCAAGTTGGGGATAAAGTTATGCTTAAGGTTTCGCCTTGGAAATGAGTAGTATGTTTTGGCAAATGGGGGAAGTTAAACCCTAAATATGTTGGACCATTCAAGGTGTTAGAAAAGGTTAGAGCCGTTGCTTACAAGCTTGAGCTTCCTCAAGAGCTGATCAGGGTTCACAACACGTTTCATGTATCCAACTTGAAGAAGTGTTATTCTAACGTTCCATTAGTCGTTCCGTTGGAAGGACTCCATGTTGATGGCAAGCTTTATTTTGTCAAAGAATCGGTCAAAATCATAGATCGTGAAGTCAAACGGTTGAGGCAAAGTTATGTTCCAATTTTCAAGGTTCGATGGAACTCCAGGAGAGGTCATGAGTTTACATGGGAACGTAAAGACCAATTCCTGAAGAAGTATCCACACGTCTTCACAAAGACTGCACCATTGTCAAGTGTCGCATCCTAAGCCTTGAGGACAAGGCTCATTTAACGAGGGAAGAATATAACACCCCGTGTTTTAGGGTCATTGTATGTCGTCAATAAATTCAATATTTATTTTTAGTATTGTACGCGTTTGCTTTTAAATTGAAATCGTTAAGTTAAATCGCGTAAGCTAAGCATTATCGTTCAATGTAAACGGACATCAAACAATTAAATGTTTACATCAAGAAAGTGTTAGATAATTATTTGGAGGATAATTATTATCGTTGCATATTTTATTTTTGTTGGTTATGTAAAGTGTTTATGTTTCGCGATAAAATACGTTTAGGCATACCTAGAACCACCAAAACTTTTTTACGCTTCAACAAATACCCACAATTATACCCAATACTCAAAATTTACAAAATTTCATTACATATATGTCTATATGGCTAGATATGGTTATGAGGATGCAAAGATATTTCTAGTTTAAACACATTCCTTGAAATCATGGGATGATATCACTTTTAGGGAACCAAGAGCTCACTTCTACTAGCCCTAATAGTGAAATGGACCAAGACTTTCCTAGAAATCCTCCTTATGTCTTTGACTAGCCATGTGTGTTATATAAGGCCTTAGCTAGTAAGATAAACACATACACTTCTCATTTACATAGAAAACAACACTCATTCTCTCCCTTTTGCTCTCATATGCCATGGTCAAAACCCACCACCATAAACCATCCCTACCAAATTTATTTACAACATTTCCAAGTATTCCTACAACATATCTAAGATATCCTAAGGTGTTTAGAAGGTTTGGTTTGGAGTTTATAAGTGTTAAAGCAAGAAGGTTTAAGATTAGGGTTTTCTTGGATTTAGGGTTTTCATAGACTTAGAAGCTTGGGTTAAGTAGCTAAACAAGGGTTTATATCATATTTTTCATCATCCTACATCATATTAAGGTTATCTAAAAACCTTAATCTCTTTATATTTGTGATTTTATGCATATACAATGTTTGTATAGTTAATCACCATCTAAGGAACTTATTTACTTGTAAAATGGATTTTTACACTTGTTTATAATTTGATATACTTTTACATATGTTATATGGATGTTAATATCATGTTATAATGGAAATATAAGTGTTGTACAAGTGTGGTTTATGTATAAAAAGTGTATATAAACAAGTTACCTAAATAGTGTATTTATAAAAGTTCAAGAACAAATAAGTATGTAGACATATGGATCTTGTGATTCTTGGACAATATTTGAACAAATCATGGACTAGGGACCCTAAGGATGTAAGACATGTGATATAAGTTGTTATAATGGACTTGTAACAAAGTGGTTAAACCTAAAAGTTACAAAAACAAGTTAAAACACATTTTTACCAAAAGACTCGAAAGTTTCTGTTTTAATTCGAAATATAACCTATTGATTTTATATTTTTATAAGATACTATGTTTCATGAGAATTCCAAAAATGTAAGAAATTCGAAAAACTGATTTATAACGAAGGAGATGCATAATTTACAAGTTACGCGATAATAAACGCGTTTTTCAAAGAATTTTTATAAAAACTTTTTATGTGTCACTTCTGATATATACAAATGGTTATTTTTCTCAGATAGTACATATTTTTAGGAGTACAAAACATTAAGAATTATAATTTTTGGATCAATAACGAAGGAGTTATGAATTTTGCAAGTTTACGATAATAAATACTTTATAAAAATAATTTTATAAAAGTTACTATTCACATCAGATATATTTATTTTGAAAACATCATTAATTAGATAAAACATTTAATTATGAAGACGTGCTCGAAGGAATCACTAAAAACGGAGTTAAAACGAATAAGATACAACATTTATGAGTTTACGATGATTAATTTTATAAAAGTATATGAACAGTAAATAGTACTGTTCACCAGAGGACTTAAAATATGTAAATGTAATATTTTGATAACTCGACTTAATACAAAAGCGTGGACATAAGAAACGTAAGAAACAGACTTAAAACGATAAAGTTACGCCATTTTTACTAAAGATATATTTATAAACGTTTTTACTTTACAAATATGATTTTACAAATACAATTAGATGGTGATGTAGCTATATAGAATTATATGTGGTATTATTTAATCAAAGTGCTTAGTACTTATACGACCTATATTTAAATAGGTTGCATTCGGTTATTTTTGTGACACATTTTTTGTTATACTTGGATTATTCATTGACTCGAGGTGAGTTCATAGCCCCACGTTTTACATTTATAATGATTTACAAGTTTTGGGGTGAAAAATGTTACCCATAAAAATTCAAGCCCTAAAACAAACGATCCGGAGGTCAGGGAGGATGAAATAAATAAGTAGCCATATTATTAAAGATTGTAGAGAGAGAAAGGTAAGATGTGTGTGTGTTTTCTAGAGAGAGAAACAACACACACTTATGAGATGTACAATGATTATCTTCTACCCGTCCATGGAAGTATGGAGGGGATATATATAGCCCGGGACACGATCTACTTACTACACTTGACATTTCTAGTCCCTACGTGTCCGGCTAATGTAAACTAATGTAATTCCGTATTAGCCGACATATTTTAAGGCTAACAATTTAGTTAGCTGGTCGTCCAAAAAGCAGGACTGCACTTCAATGTCTTCTGCAGAAGCCGAGTATGTGTCTTTATCTGTGTGTTGCGCTCAAGTTCTATGGTTGAGAACTCAGCTCATAGATTATGGCTTTCACTTTGATAAAATACCTATGTATTGTGACTCAAAGGCAGCCATAGCCATCTCGTGCAATCCAGTCCAGCATTCCCGCACCAAACACATCAATGTCAGATATCACTTCATAAAGGAACAGGTTGAAAAGGGTATTGTTGAATTATTCTTTGTCGGAACTCAATACCAGTTAGCTGACCTGTTTACTAAAGCTCTGTTGGAAGATAGGTTTAAGTATCTCGTCAGACGACTTGGTATGAGATGTTTGACTCAGAAGAACTGGTGGTTCTGGCAAATGAATCTGCTTGATCTATTAAACATCGATTTGTAAATATTTTTATTTCTCTCTTTATTTTGATTTATAAATATTTTTGAAAAAGAAAATACAAAAATATAAAACCAACAAAAAGAAAATACAAAAATATAAAATCTATAAAAACAAAATATAAAATTAGAAAATGGTTTGGATTCTGGGTTTGTGGGCTGCTGTAGGTTAACGATAGACGGCGAGTGGAGTTGGTTATTCTTACTCTAGAGTTGGAGTGCTGTCTTGGTCTGGGCTATAGAACATTGATCTGGCGACACCCATGATAAGTATGCTCTCCTGTGAAAACAAACATAAAATATACAAGATACAACCGCACTAGTATTGGGGGGGGGGGGGGGGGGGGGGGGGGGGGGGGGGGGGGGCCCTGTCACTCACGTTCAACTTTATGTTGACACTTTTTAAGCATGTTTTTCTCAGGTGAATTAGATGCTTGGCTTATGCAATGTGCATTGGAGTCTAAATAATTCAAGATTTCATTTCAAACGACACAGTTAGAGGTCGCTCTCTCATGACTTGAGCAATGGTATTATGAAGTAACGCTCCCGAAAACATATTCCGCTGCGACCCATTTTTGGGGGTGTTACAACTAGACCAATAGGATCACAAATAACGTTCTGTATTTGTCTTTGAATTATGAGCTTAGTTGTACCGGTAGGTGACCCATTTATGTTTCAGCAATCATGCTCTTAATTAACTTATATAGATTTGAATAGTGGACTACCTGTATATAAAACACCGTCAAATAATATGTGGGTAAAGTCCCATTGGGCTAGGATTTTAACAGGATTAGCACTGCTTTGATTCCCTAAGATAGATTATAATTAAACTAAAGGATGCTTTATGCGGATGCGTTAATTATGACAGGATTAATCGTGTCTAGGTCTTAGGATGATGACCCACCTAAGTCTTAAGAATGATATGCTGCTCTGAGATAAGTAAATCATTGCACTAAAACAAACAAACCAACATTGAACCGGATTTAATATGGCTAATAAAGTTTTCTATCATTTGGCTTGTACCGCTTTTCTATCTTCTAATTTTCTTCTTTTGTGTTTACTGTGTATTGAATTGATATTTGTCACCACCAAACTTGTGTTAGTCTCTCAGGCTGAAAACCCCCATATCATTAGACAACGTACATAGCATAGGTTTAACCAGTAAATAGACTAATTAGAACTAATTAAAATACTGATAGAATATAGGATTAATGTTTCACTCTTTGTGTTCGACACCCTACTTACCACGAAACTCCACCCGATCGGGTACACTGCCCGTTAAAGTGTTGTTTTAGGTTTGTCGGCTAAATATAAATTTAAAACTTGATAATCAAATAATTGACCCTATACGACAGCACAACAGGTTTTTGGCATCGCTGCCGGGGAGTGAATTAAACCTTATCCTTATTAGTATTTTTGACCATTAATTAGTATAGTTTAGTGTAATCTAATTATTTAAATTCTGTTTGTATTTATTCGCATTGTGTGCTTAAATTATTTGTTTAAATTCCTACATTGTTTATTTCTGTTCAATACTACGTAATCAATTTACTGAATACGACGTATTAGTCTATTTCACCTTTTTCTCCATTGCAAGTTGTTTACAGGTAAAAATGGACGACCCAAATATCACCATGGAGGAATACATCAGACTTAAAAAAGAAAAAGCTCAAAGACATGGTAGAACATTTAATTGGCAAACTGTAACGTTCGGGAAAGTTAAATACCACGAAGATGAGGACGATTGCTTCACAGACTTCGAAACTGAATTCCCAGCCATAGTCTTTGATAATACATTAACGCCCGATACTGCACTCCCGTTTGAGCCCACGGTATGTCCTCCTAACGAAAACAAGATAGATTTCAGAATATCATTAGAGGAATCCGACGATGAAGATTACACGATAATTTTTGATGAAAATTCGTTTTCGTATAAAATAATTTCTGTCAATGATTTAAAAACGGATTCGGGAAATGATAATGGTAAAAACAATATGCCTTTGTCACCCAAACCTACGGTCGATTATTTTGATGATTTAGACTTCTTTAAATATTTTGAGAAAGAATTTCCAGCCATTGTTTATGTAACACCCCTATTTTTACATATAGCAGCGGAAGCTAATCTGGGGTATTACTTCATGAATCACAGACACAATCATAGAAAACGACTCAAAAGAGATGTTTTTAAAAGATACGTTATCATTCATTTAAAATCAGAGTTTTACAAAGGCAGGTCCTAAAATCCAAAAACATAAAATGTGAATGATAATAAGTTTTAGCCGTCTTCAAGTCCATGCCACTCCATGCCATAAGTTGCTCAATTACCTAGGATAAACATGCATAAAAAGGGTCAACACAAAGGTTGAGTGAAATTCATAGGTTTGAAATGTAATAGTTGAATACAAGTTATAATAATGGAAATATTCGCATTGCAAGGACAAATATCATGGAAAACATTATTATTGCAATGTCAAGCTAATGCACACAACTGACTAGTGTATAATAATACCAAAATTGATGATATATATATATATATAAAAATATAATATATATATATATTATATAATCTCTCTATCTCTCTCTTATATAGTAATCCAAAGTCAATTTAACGACTCGAAGTCAAATTTAACGACTTGTAGGATTTATGAAACTAACACATTAATATCCAAAGTCAATTTAACAACTCGAAGTCAAATTTAACGACTTGTAGGATTTATGATACTAACAGATTAACATCCATAGTCAATTTAACGACTTGTATGACTTGTAGGATTTATAACTTAGACATTGATTGTAATGATACATCAGATTAGCATATAGTCTGGTAAAACATTTGTATTCGTTATTTATAGCATGTATCCCCCTTACGGGTTTATGAAAGCATTAAAGAGATTAAAAGTGAGGCTATGAACTCACTAAGTCATTGAAAAATAATCACATTGTTATAAGATAAATGAGTATGTAAAAGAGTTTGTAACAAGCATGTATCCCCCTCGCGGGTTTATAAAACATGTAAAATAAGTAAAGGCGAGGTTATGAACTTCACCTGATAGGTAGATGTAATAATTATTCTAAAATGAAAGCTGACGACCTTATCACAATCTTAACCGGGGAAGGTTGATATAGCAAAATGATAGTAAATAGCCACGTCACGCAACCTGAGTAAATATGTTGAGTCTTAGGAAGATTGTACTCTAGAACTTTGGTTTTAAGAGTTATGAGTTTGATTGAAGAGTTTGGAATTATTGTATCACTATTCGGGCCATCATAATTCAGAAGTCATTCAGTAAACGTTTGAGGAGCTAGGGCACTTTAAATCGTAAACCCAACAACTCAGTCAAAACGTAATACCAAGATGAAACTCCTTAATATGAAGCTCCCTAGTATTGTGATACGATATAATCGGTTTTAAGCGTTTTAATCAATATCTGGAAATGTTAAGCACGAGAAGCGTTAATTAAAGTTATGTCTTGTAAGGTTTTAAACATGATTTTATACTTTTTCAAAATGTTACATTTTAGACCCTGGGGTTTGCATTTTTACGACTTTGGTCCTTCAACTTTGAAAGATATACCAAGTAAACCTTGGACTTTGAAAAGTGACATAATAGATCCCTGGAGTTATAACTTTGATAAAATGACACTTTTAGTCCTTTTAGTTATAAGTTTCCAAAAGTTACGATATATACCCCTTGCATGGATTATAATTACAAAACATGTCCAAATTTCCATGCAAGCTTATTTTAACATTTCAATAGACATTTATAAGTTATAATAAACTAAAATATGAAGTTTTAACGCAACACAAGTTTAAAATAACGATTCGTTAAGCTAGGAAGCAAAACGGGTCAAATTAGGGTTTCAAAACGTAAACGCGCGGGTTTTAAGTTCAAATTCCTTCATTAATCAATAAAGTGGTTATTTTAACATTAGTTAAGCATGCTAGGATAGATTATAACAATATTTAATCATTATAACATTTAGTTTTAAGAAAAACGCGAAATTAGGGTTTCGGGTGTACGGTTTTGGATCAAAATGGAAAATGAGCATGAATTGAGTTATGAAACTTTAACAAGAGTATATTTAGGATCATATGAACATTATAAGGGTGTAGTAGCAGAAGTAGAACATTCAAAACCTGGGTTTGAGCTTCAAGGAGCAAAAATGGTGGAAATGGGTCGTTTCGGGTAGTATTTCCACTCGTACGCCTTGTATCTTGTTCCCGGGGCTTCAAATCTTCAAAGCTTTGCTTGAATGATCTTCTTATATGATCCTAGGATCATATGGAGCAGAGAATGTTTGCTCAATTGGGTTATAGAAAGAAGAAGTGGGGGATGAGTTAGAATGAAGTATATGTGCTCCTATTTATAGTAATTTTGGAACTTGGTGACTAAGGATGCTAAGAGACCAGGTGAGGACACATGGGGGGTGATGTGGAGAGGCTAGGGGATGAGTAATGAAGGCTAGAATGCAAGGTGGAGGTGGTTCTAGACGTTTTAGGGGTGTTTGGTTTGATTTATACATGGCTGTTTTTGGACAGCCAACATCAGTCTCGGTAAAATGGTTGCCATTTACAAACCGTAATTCCGTTGAAGCTCAAACCACCGAGCATTGTTAGATATTTGAGTCCTCTACAACGTTTAGTTTTACATATTTGAGGGTTACTATAGAAAAATTTAGAGATAATAGCCATTTACTACAGGTGTGCAGAATCTGCGTACCTTTGCCATTTCGGCTGTAACTAATTCATCCGACGTCGAATCGGGTTGATTCCACCGGAAAAATGATCACAAGACATAGGGCTACAACCTAGTGTTTTCAATTAATATCCAGATCCTATTGATATTTCTAAGATCCTATGTTTTATAGACTGATCCAATTCTGAACTAGGGCCTAGTTTTAGGTTTTAGGGTTAAAACTAGATTAGGGTTTTTTGGGTTTAATTCTTGAATATTGTTGTTGAAATGATGAAATGATGATAGGATATGATTGTTAATGTTGTAATTTAAGTTATTACAACTTATTTGAGTGTTGGTTTGGGGTTATGATGGATAAAAACCAAGAAACATGTCATGATTTACTATTTTGCTCGGGTTAGGGTTTCTGACTTATGAATTAGGTTTTTGTGTGTAAAATGTGTATGAAAGCTTATGAATAGAATAATTAGGGTTTACACATTGTATATTGAGTGTAGTAGCTTGCACAGGAGTGGTGGTGAAGAAATTAGAGGTAAAACGGAGGTAGAACGGCTATTTTAGATATCGTGCATTAATGACTTGTATATTGAGCTTTGAAAGACTTGTACCTTTCTTTGGAGGGAATGTATATTCATATGATATGTTATGTTACTTGTACCTATGCTTTAGTAGCTTGTACATTCTCTTTAGATATTAATCTTTTATGGAATTAGGGTTTAGAGGTATACGATAACGGTTTAAAGCCCGTTTTGATATAACGTTGCGAATGGTACATTATAGGAATAATGTACTTTGTAATAAGGATATTAAGATATTGACTTGACATTTTATGATATTTGCTTGACATATATGAAGACAGGATTGCCATAGATAGGTTGCGTGAGCTCGTCTACTGTAGTTATGTAAGTTACATGACATACTGAGATATTGACAATGCAAGTAATGTAATAAAGCGAAAAATTTCCCCGTATAATTGTGATAATAGTAAAATAGGTTGATGAAAATTCTTGGGTTGTTATAGTCTCCACCCCTTACAGAAATCTCGTCCCGAGATTTAGTTGAAAGTTATAGTGGTATTGTTTAGAGATAGGTACTGGGTATGACTTTAAGTTAGGCTAATCAAGGTTACAAGTTCACGTGTGTGATGCATTTATAATTATGTTACGTACCATAATTATAATTACCTCCTTTCACACGTCTACTTATTTTCCAAGACCACACCTCTTGATGATAGAAAATAGAATTTCTCCAGATCCTGATAGAACCTGGGTGGATGGAATACGTTGCGCCACTCAGATCGTAAGAAATCGTTATTCATTAACCTTTAAAAGTCAACATCAAATAAGAATGCTATCACAAGTCTTTGTCAAAATTTTCATACCTAGTGGTATTGAAATCATTTGACATTGCATAGATTCTTGTGTGTTTCCTTGTTATTACGTTGCAGAATATAACAGAGAATTTTAGTATACGAAGATCATGGAATGAGTGATGTTAAGGAATGATTATGAATTTGTAAGAGTGTTGCTAATCATGTGAGATATAGATTTTTGGAATGAATGGATGATGAAGGTAATAATGATAATGTTTAAGTGAAGAAAAGGAAAGTATTTGTACAAACGGATTGAAAGAAACTTGTTTGTACATATGTTATATACTTAAGCCTACTTATTTATAATTAGTCACTTACAAAAAGAAGCGTCCAACTCCTTGTAACTGAGAATTTATAAATTCATAGTTCAGGGATTTATAATTTCCTTATTCAAATGAAGAAGCATTCTAATTCATTTCAATAAGATGATCATAAATCGTCTTACCTAAGCATAAAAACATGATATGGTAATGTGTAGAAAATGATATGATCATGAATGGTTAGATAATATTGAGATGTTGATTGTACTGACGCCCATATAATCGAGGATGAAAATTTATGTTGCAAAGGTATGAGGAGAGTATTTAGAGTTTGAGTATGATAGAATCGACAAATAATGTCGAGTTTTGATACCACCAGATAACAAGATGTAACGGAATTATCTCTTTATTACATTCTTGGATAAACTTTACATATGGAAATAAGAGTTGATACTTATGCTAAAGTATTTTTAGTTGGATAAAAGTAACACGATGATGATGGATTATTGCTTGATGATTGGGGTTTTTTGGATGAAGAAGAGTATGATGAGATTGTATATCCGTGAAGTGGTTTCTAGGGTAGAAATCCTAAAGTGAACAAAAGCAAGCTTATCTCTAAGTATGCTTTCCTGTGGCCCTGTTGTTTTTGCAGTACTTGGTCTGGTGACCTATCTTGTTGCAAACCTGAACACCTTGATACTGAAGGTCCCGGGTGAATCTCAGATTGTAAAGTTCCTCTTCCATTTTTCTGATCTCAGTCTGGGGACAATACTTGTTTGTCAAAAGCCTTTTTAACTCAGTCCAGATGATTTGATTAGCTTGCTCGATTCCCATAGGCTGGGCATGTGCATTCCACCAGGACAAGGCATCGTCAGTTAAAGTACCAGTAACAAATGTTACTTTATTTTCCTCAGCACATCTGCTTCGAGAGAATACTGATTTAGTTCGTTCAAACCAGCGAATAAGGCCTACTACTCCTTCGGTACCATTAAAGCAGAAAGGTTGACAGCTGATAAACTCTTTGTAGTTTCCCGTTTTCACTGCAGGAGTTCCAGTAAGATTACTAGCACTTGCCATGGCAGCAGTCTGTGCTTCCACGGTTGTAGTAAGATCAACAATCAGTTGTCGGATGGCATTTAAAGTTATGGCTGGTGTTTCGGATGTTGACATCCTTTTGGGAGGCATTCTATCAACATAAGAGAACATGTAGTAAGAATGACATCACAAGTTTAGAAAGGTAATACTTTAAAGAAAATGTGATGCTTAAAATGCTTATTTTTGGATTTTAAGCACTTAAAAGTTATGGTATGATTCATGAAGACGGAGATAATGATACAAATGATGGAGATGATGATGGAAGAGAGAGATAAGTTGGAAACAATAAGGTATGAAATGAGATTTCCTTTATAAATAACTTGCCTTTTTACTGTACATAGTCAGGATTTGACAAGCATTTTTATTTATACCACACATCCTATGGCTGGGACTTATTCTAAGAGTTTATTTATTCTGAGCCGGTAGATGACATCCTAAAGATCCTCCTGATTTGTTTGGTGACGAGCTTGGATTTTCTCAATGATTTGTTTAAGATCAGAAATTCTATAGTGAGCAAAGGCAATCTTATCCTTTTGCCCTAACTACTTCTTTTGAAGTTTGATTAATCTGAGTAGGGATTTTCTTGAGTTTGGTCTTTAGTTCGTCACTATTCCTTTGTATGATCATTCTATCAATACGTCCTTCCTCCATTTTCTCGATGTGGTGAAGATAGAGTTCATCTAAGTAATTCAAAATATCTTTGATTTGTCCCTCATGATGTTTCAGATACATCTTAATTGGACATTTTCCTATTTCAAATATCTGAGGTGGGGTAGGAGTATAAACTGAGGAAGATGGTGATACCAAATTACGGGTTTGATTTCGAGATGAATTAAAAATGTAGTTGAGGAAGAAGATGGGGAATGGATTCGCTTCTTAGGTGGTAATAGTTCTTTAGGAATAAAGAAATATCGAGGATTAAATAGTAATGATGGTGGTAATACTGGAAATGGAGTTAAAATAGCTGACGGGGTAATAGGATCTAGTGATGAAATAGGTGATTCCTTAGCATAAAATGCTTGTATGTTCTTCAAATAAGGATTATTGTAGAGAAATGAAAATACTGGTGGGATCATATTATCTGTAGAGTTTTCCGAAGAGTTAAAAGATCTGCTTTCCGATGAAGCTGGGAAATAATCCGATGAGACTGAAGTATAGTTAAGAATATTCATAGAGGAAAAAGCATCCTCAATATCGGAAGTAGAGTGGTTGGGAGAAGACATCGTTCTATTAACAACATAAGTTATTTATGATATAATATAGTATAATTATGTATCTTTACATACTGATCCATATTGTAGTGGCACGGAGGACTTTGATGGCTAGAAAAGAAATGTGGTTATAGTTAAGGTTTTGACCTTGTTCTCTATAACCATGGCACTGATACCAATCTGTAACACCCTCATTTTTACAATATAGCAGCAGAAGCTAATCTGGGGTATTACTTCATGGATACAACAATCATAATCATAGAAAATGACTCAAAAGAGACGTTGTTGGAAAAATTTAGTTATCATTCATTATATTCATAGTTTTTATAAAATGCAGGTCCCAAAATCTAAAACATCATGTTTGAATGACAACAGTTCAGCCATCTTCGAGTCATTAAATTAACTTTGGATGATAATGTGTTGATGACATGAGAACAAGACCAATCAGACCAAACAAGGCAATAACGGGATAATACATTGTTACTATGATTCATTGCGATTATTACTAATAACGGGTATATAATAACATGACCCAAGATCATAACAATATCATTTTCATAATAATTGTTTTTATACAATTATTATAATATTACTTGTATTCAAACTATTTATATCAAACCTATGAATTTCACTCAACCTTTGTGTTATTTACAACTAGGATGTTAATAGAACGATGTATTCTCCCAACCACTCTACTTCTGATATTGAGGATGTTTTTTCCTCTATGAATATTCTTAACTATACTTCGGTCTCACCGGATTATTTTCTAGCTTTAGCGGGAAGCGGATCTTTTAACTCTTCGGAAAACTCTACAGATAATATGACCCCACCGGTATTCTTATCTTTCTACAATAATACTTATTTGAAGGACGTACAAGCATTTTATGCTAAGGAATCACCTATTTCATCACTAGATCCTATTACTCCACCAGCTATTTTGACACTACTATTTAATCCTTGATATTTCTTTGTTCTTGAAGAACTATTACCACCTAAGAAGCAAATCTATTCCTCATCTTCTTCCTCAACTGCGTTATCTAATTCTTCTCGGAATCAAACATGTGATTTGGTATCACCATCTTCCTCAGTTTATACTCCTACCCCACCTCAGATATTTGAAGTAGGAAAATGTCCAATTAAGATGTATCTGAAACATCATGAGGAACAAATAGAAGATATTTTGAATTACTTAGATGAACTCTCTTTTCACTGTATCGAGAAAATGGAGGAAGGACGTATTGATAGAATGATCATACGAAGGAATAGTGACAAACTAAAGACCGAACTCAAGAAAATCCGTACTCAGATTGTCAAACTTTAAAAGAAGCAGTCAGGGCAAAAAGATAAGATTGCTTTTGCTCACTATAGAATTTCCAATCTTGAAAAAATCATTGAGAAAATCCAAGCTCGTCACCAAACGGATCAGGAAGATCTTTAGGATGTCATCTACCAGATCAAGCTATTAGACTATTTATAACTTTATCCTAGCCATGGGATATGTGGTATAAATAAAAATGCTTGTCAAATCTTGACTATGTACAGTAAGAAGGCAAGTTATTTATTAAGGCAATCCCGTTTTGTATCTTATTCTCCAACTTATCACTCTTTCATCATCATTTCCACCATTTGCATCATTATCTCCGTCTTTATCATAACCTCTAAGTGCTTAAAAATTCAAAAATAAGCATTTCTCTTTAAGCATTTTAAGCATCACATTCTCTTTTATAACTTAGGATATCATTCTTATTACGTGTTATCCTCTGTTGATAGAATGCCTCCCAAAAGGACGTCAATATCTGAAACACCAGCCATAACTTTAGCTACCATCCAGCAACTAATTAATGATGGAATTTCCTCAGCTCTGAAAGCACAAACTGCATCCATGGCAAGTGCTAGTAATCCCAATAGGAACACCAGACCTACTGGAACTCCTGTAGCAAAAACGGGAAACTGTAAAGAGTTCGTTAGCTGTCAACCTTTCTACTT
>BQNB010070698.1:0-33036 GCA_026074375.1 Tanacetum coccineum
CCTAAATTAATTTATAACCGATGCCGGAACGCGTTCGATGACGTTTCTCAATTTTTACGCAGTTTAGTTCCCCGGTAAACTGTTAGATTTAAACGCAACGTATAAATTTTAAAAGTAGATGTCCGGAATGTTCGGAATACTAACCGGGAATTTACGGGGTGTGACACTACTAACATATTTTCTAATGCTACTAAGTATATCAAACAACATCAGCCTTTAATAGCAGTTTTGATATGACAGTAAGTTTCGAATGTGGAATTTTGGGACGTGAGAGGATCTTGTAAGGGTATACATTGAATCAGTAGCACTGCGTTTATAAGCTTAACAGCCAATAAGGTCTTTTAGACACTCAAATTAGATTATTGTGTTTACAAAATGCATTACATGTTTATAACAACTTATTAGCATGCTGTGTTAAAAAATCATATCATTATTCTACATGTTTCACCTGTTTGAAGTTACACCAATCAGAGGATCAGGATAAGTTGTTTGAGTGTTGTTGACTATAGGATCTTAAATTCTCAGTTAGGTAGTTGATACCCTAACATAAGGCAGATAATAGTTATAAAGTTTATTATCAAGTTGGCTTAAAGATTTAACGTGTCCTCTTTTGCCATACATAGTAAGCGGTGGTGTGACGACTGTTGAGACCATTTTCACGTTGAGACAGGAATGTGTATATCGCAACCTTGATCATATAGAGGACCGTAAGTCTGAATGTGAGAGTCTACTTCAACAACAGCTTCATCTAACATGTTTATAGAGTGACGACTGTTGAGACCGAAATGCATTTAGATACTTCGTTGTTTATCCTCTGTATTCCATAAGTCACAGCAACTTTTGCACCATGCTCATTATCATTTCAGTAGCCAAGAAAGGATTACTACTTTTCAGCTATCATTAAAGAGATAGTATATCGCAACCCTGATCATAAAAACACAAAGAATACAGTTAAAATACATACACAGATAAGAATAATTTCTGGAGAAAAATAATATGGTATGGAGTTTTTGGCAAATTTGACACAAAACCTATTCAATGTTGCCTGAACAAAAAGCCTATTCAATGCTGTTCCAAACACTCCATGACCGCTTTTGGATTGCTTATCTAAACATCTTATAAGCAAATTTGAGTGGTTGGACACGCGAAACAACTCATCACTTCATTTCAACTGTTTACAATATGCTTGTTCACATAACCACTCCAGACCTTTATAAACTTCCATTTAGTACTATATTATGGTCCATAAACGAACCATCTGATCAATCAAAAAATGAGTTTAAAAGTATGCATTTCTAAAAATAATATAAAAATTTACCTCAAGCACGAACACACTACAACAAGCAACTCGTATTTAATATCCCAAATTTATGTAAAGAAAATAAATGAGAAAAAAAACCTTTAAGGAGTTGAAGCATAGGGCACACCTCACAATTTTTTTAGCCGTCTTGCTGGTTCTGACACTTTAGCTAACCAAATGAACACGGTTGGGATTTAATTAAAAAGATTAGTGACTTACTATGAGACTAAGGCTTGGCATAAGAACATAAACTTCTTCTCGAATCAAGATCTTGCCATCATAACAAAGCTACTATCAATCCCATAACAAAGCTATATGGTTCTTTGTATTAGTTATTTGGCAAAGATAAATGGTGGTTGAGTTTGAAAATTACTTACTCTAGGTTCTGGATGTCAATTACTCTCCTAGTAACCCTGCTTCTGGTGCCGGTAATAGGATCACTAATTTGGTGGATACATCCCACGTAATTTGTGCATATGACAGAAGTTTAGGTTGTTTGGATTAGTGTTTTTTGTTAATGTAAATGATGAAATTACCAGTTAATGGTGCTCCGTTGGCATCAACCATTGATTCCACTTCATTATATGCAATGAACTTAAAGTAGTGTTCAGGAACCTCTGTGTCAGGTTTCAATTTGCGTTTCACACAATCCGAACTATCTCCTTGACCCCGCGGTGCTGTTTCTAGAAAGAAATCAAGCCACACAAAAAAAGACATGGAGTTTAAAAAAAGGAAAGAAGAAGTTGCAGTTACCTCGAGAATCAAAATTGGCACGATACGTAGCTGAGTATTCAAAACTGATGGACAACGACTGTACTCTAACACGACCACTAATTTCAGGATGGGCAATTTCTTTCCCTTTCATACTTATAAACAGAGATAAAACCTCCAATGACCGCAGAAAATAAATATAAAACATCTTTAAAGGCAGTCATGCTTAAAGGCTAATCGTTTTTCCATTTTGAGGCTCAGATAAGTGAATAATCACATATGAAGATACGGCCGCCATGGCTGCGAAGTTAGCAAACTTGCCCCGCCAAGATGCACGCAATAAAAATTTTACTAACACCGCGTAGGGACACTCAAATATTATCATCACAGCCTCTTTTAAGTACAGGAGAAAACCCCTTAAACACGCAGTAAGTACGTGTCCAGAGCAACATCTCACGCATTCGAAAATGCTACACCACCACATACCCAACTTAATGGTTAAACTATAAGCAAGCCCCAACTATGTTCAGACAACAATCAACATAGTAACACCCAACAGACGGCGTCACCGAATGTGGAATGGTAGACGGGACTGCCTTTTGTTAAGGTTCTTTAAATACAACAAACGGGTATGTTGTGTTGGCAGTGGTATGTTATTGTCCACAACCTCACATAATCACAACAAATACCCCTTAGTTTCCTTTTAACGAATCTAAAAACATTATGAGACCATCCGGGTGTGAGCAACCAATAACGGCATGTATAACGTAATAGCAAAGTGCAAAAATGATGTTATGATAACTAAACTTAACAGTGGCCAAAAAGCACATGACAATTGAAATGACGACATTACAACCGCTGAATAAGTGTTATTACCTAAAATGGCTCAGATTAACTGATGTCGTGGCTACGCTCGTGGAGGTTGCTGAGGTGAGCGATTATCGCACTCTACCATCCTTCCACTTTTCGTGGCCACACAACATACTCGAAGGATCATCACAACTGGAAGCCTCCCCCATACAAATGTTCCAATAGAGGCAAAACCTCTCCCATTTTTACTAAAGCTGGCATAAATGACAACAATCTCAACAACAACATCAAAGAATCCAATTTATAAACAATCAAAAAAGAAGATTAATCCGTCATGGCAGCGGAGTTAGTAACTTGCCCCGGCGAAATGTGGATAATGTCAACTTTATACATTTTTGGGCTTAGTTTATACACATTTGAACACAACTTATAAACGACTCATGTTCTATGAGATCATTTTTCATTCTGAAGTTATAATAAGCCCATAAGGTCAAAGAGCCAGCATAAGTAGCAATTGAAAAATACCAACATCGGCTTATAATATAGCCATATGAGTGTCGTTTAAACACCAAGCATTGTCACGCACTGCTGCTGGTCTTTCACAACAACCTAGAACACACAAAACAAAACAGTACCCAAAGCGTACTGCCTTATAATAGAGCTATTTGAATGTCGTTCAAACACCCGATATTAAATAGCCACCAATTATTATCATAATTTACTAAAAGCCATACCACTTTGTTACTTTTTCAATGTCGAACAATCAAGAAAAGCTTAAAAGCCAATAAACAGAATTATTTAGCAACATTGGTTTCACTTATTATTTAGATAAATGGAGATCAAATTTGTATAGACCTATGCATATCATGGGATTAACATACGGCTTTAGAAACCATCAAATTAAATTCTTATAGTAAACGAATCCAAAACTTATAAACAAATGAATTTATACTGAAAAATAAATTTGCATACCAACATATCCAAACAAACTGTGGTTCTGAAAAGAAACAAATCCCTAGCAAATCGAAGGACACACAAAACAAATATCACATATATTAAAAACCAACAACATCACCCACCTAAACTGACTATCGTCACACACCGACCAACATCACCACACACCATGGACGGCGGCAACGAAGAGACCAACGGCATCGAAGAGACAGTAGCGTGGGCGTATTTTAGTGTGAAATACCTCATCTTATAAACAGCTCAGACTACAACAATCATTACAACCCATGCCTGTTTATGAAATTAGCGGCCTCTATTCCAACAAAAAACTCTCGACACACATAAAAGCTCCTAACACCCTGCACATATTTTTCAATATGATAACTGAAATTAATGCTATATATCCAACCCGAATCTAAAGCAATTTTTTGCTCCAGAGTTTTCTTAAAAGGTTTTTCTTGCTCAAGTAGAGAGACATAAGAGTGTGGAATGTGATAGCTTTCGGATGCAGATGAAGAGAAGTGATTGGATAGGAGTGGGTTAGGTAGAGTTCGTTATTTGTTTTTTCATTTGCAGATGTAGGGACGATTTCTGACTGTATAGGGGTGATGATGGCGTCTTGCGAAGTCTTGACGCTGTTGTGATAGGGAGTTATTGGTGATCCTGATTGTTTCGGAGGTTCGTGTGGTTAGGGATCAGTGAGGTTAAGAGGGAGATAAAAATAAATAAATAAAAACAACATAATAAAAAAAAAATAAAAGTCGTTTTCGTTGTCGCCGGTCCTTTGTATGCTGACTCTCTTTCTTTTATATGGTGCGTATTTTTTATAAATTTTAGTTGTGTTTTTTATCTCGTTCTTTGATTTTGTTATCTTATTCGAACTTTTTTATTCTTTAGAGTGTTTGCTTTGGTATTTGAACCCTTATTTCTTTTTCTGGTTGAATTTAGTTGGGGTTCTTAGCGCAGGGCGATATTTTTTGCGGATTGGGTCGTTGTATTTCGGGGGGGGGGGCTCCTAGTAGCGTCTTGAGTTGGTCCTTTGTTGTGCGCTTGTAGTCTTTTCTACGGGGTGCTTGTGGGAGGTAGGTATTTGATGTGGTATTCAGTTGTGGGTGAGGGAGAGGGAGGAGAGGAGAGAGAGAGAGATGGAGAGATGATTATTGAGATAGATTCTTCGGGTAATATGATTTCTATAGTTTGTGGTATGGTTTTGTTTGTTGGTTTCCTCGGTACTTGTAGATGTCGGAGTTGAGCAGATTGAGTGAGAGGGGAGAGACCGAGAGATGCCAGGGAGATGGGGAGAGGGAGAGAGAAGGAGAAAGGGGAGTAGAGGAGAGAGGGAGGGAGTGGGAGTGGGGGTAGTGGTATGGGGGGGAATGCGGGGTAGAGCGGGGAAGTGGGATTGGCGATGGGGGGGCGGGGGAGCGGGGGGGGGAAAGGGGTCTGGATTTGGTATTTTTAGTGAACCGCATTGTTGGATAGCTCGCTTTGGATATTGCCTTTTCAGCAAAAATCATTGATGGCGTTGGAACACCCCCCCCCCCCCCCCCCCCCCCCCCCCCCCGATCCTTGTTTGGTTGGCCGGTGGGTTTGTGTTCAGGTAATGGTCTGTGGCGTTTGTAATTGGGGTGAATCCAATGTTTTCTTGTGGTTGGTGGCGTTTTTCGTGTGCTTGGTTTATTGTCGGTTATTTGTGAATTATTGTTAGTTGAGATTTGTGTGTTTTGGGGTGCGCATTGCTGAGTTTGATGTTATCAGTATGGGATGGTATTTGTCTTTTTGAGTATTATTATTTCGCGTAGGGAAGACTGAGAGACAAGAAGAGAGAGAGAGAGAGAGAGAGAGAGAGAGAGAGAAAGAGTGAACGCGTACGAGAAAAAAAATAAATAGTGAAATTAAATAGTATTGTAAATGACCTGAAAATACGGAATGTTACACCCAGAAGGAGTGTGTGTGAAGGAGAGGGGGGAGAAGATGACTCATGAGACACGTGTTCTCTTTTGATAAAGGGACCTGACATTAATAACTTTATAAAGAAATGGTTTGGACTATGTTTGAGTGGGTCGCCGGAAAACCCGTCGGAAACCCACCGGAATTAAATGCAGCCGGGTCTACCCAGTCATTAAATGCAACCCGGGTGACCCGGTACCGCCTTTTAATAAAGTTAATAATTCTATAGACATGATAAAAGAGTCGTTGATGCTATAGTATGTTTTAAAGCAATGTCCTTTTTGTCAATTTGGTCCAGCTTGGAGATTGAATATGACAACTTTACATTTTACCAAATAAGTCTATGTTAATAAAAGATCAATGAATTTGTTGAGTTGCAGTTAAGAATTGCAGGAGGTACATTGAAGCACAAAAACGATTCGATGACACTTGAATGCAGACGTTGTAAACCATTTTCAAATCGATACATCTAGCAAGCTCCTCATACACTAGCATAGAACACGAAACATTCTAGAAAACCAATAGTCCTTTTCAAAACCCATACCTCCCTTAATTGGTTGTGTAAATGTTCTACCACAACACAACTAACATCTTCTCCCCTAAGCGAGGGATGGAAGTAAGGAGGTTATCGTTGATAGGGAAAACTATGACATTTTAACAAAATTGTGTTATAAATTTTTTTGACGAGGGGAAATCTAAAAAAATAGTCATTTATTTTACTAGACGAGTACCGTGCATAGCACCGGTAATTTCTAGCTGCAGATAATTAACGATATGCGATATTGTGATAAATATTTCTTATAACGTTCAAAATAAGTGTTTTTCTAACAAAAATATAAAGAATATCTCAAGAAAGTACCCGTAAGAGTTGAGAAGTAAAAGTGAGGGTATATTGAGAGATTTTTTTTTTTATAAAATAACGTTTGTGTGGGGAGATATGAAATGGTTTGTGTAGATTTATATGGTGGATGCGGTTACACATTTTTAATAATCATTATCGATAGTAATGATTTTTAACAGTTACACTTTTTAATAATTATTGAAGGCCGTTACAATGATAAATTATTGATGACTGAATTTATTATTCAAATATTGTTACAATTTATTGTGTTCATATAATAAAATTCAGTTTTCATTCATTTCTAAAATACATTCAATTTTCACTTTTCATATTCACATTCAAGAATTGTAGCAATATCCTTAGTATAGAAGTATAGATAGATAAAATCACAATATTTATTTCCTCCTTTTGTCTTCTTTATTTAAACCCGAGTCACAAATAAAAACAAAAAATAAAATAAAATTACATATGAATATATGAATCTTTGATAAATAAAAATCATGAAAACTCTAATAGCACAACATATAATTTCGTTGGCTTTCTTCTTTTCTTTTTGTTTTTTCACTCGTGGACCAGCTAAACCTTTTACTTTATGGCTTACAGTAGTGGCGACATTCGGTGGTAGAGGGGTTTGGTGGTGGTGGGTTTCGGTGTTGATGAGGTTATAATCATGAATGAGCTCGTTGGTGGAGGTGAATGGTGGTGTAGTGATGGAGTTGGTGGGGGAGTGGAGTTTATAGGCTTCATAAAACTCACTATGCAAGGCTGTAAAGAAACCAACATATATATACACAGTCTAAAAAATATAACATACTTTCATCATTAAGGTTTTAAGAAAAGGAGGCATACATTTTTTAAGAATTTAATCGTAGCCAATGTACCAACTTAAAAAAAACATGAATAAATTAGTATGAAAACATGGTAGAAGTGATTTACGATGATACTCATAACATGATATCTAAAACTGAGAACCAAAACGAAAGCAAAAAAGTGTGAATGTGATGAAGCTGGATATTGAGAAGAATAAGTGTTTATGTTTCTGTGTGTTTTTCAATCTAATTGTAGTCCCTATTTATAGGTGATTTACCCAAACTATAGTCAATGGAAATTAATGGGCCTATTAATTTCTACCATAATTAGCCTTCATAATTATAGAAATTAGTGCTTACATGAACACATTAAATTCAGTCATTTAATGAGCAATTATATTACTTAAATGTTATTTACGTTTTTAATGTATGATCAATGTTATTTAGGTTTTTAAAACATTAGCATTAAATGAACAATTATATTACTCAAATGTTACGTTTTTAAAACATTAGCATTACATGTTTATAACTAAACCCTAAAATAGCAAGATTCCATGCATTAAATTTTTCAACATTTCTTATTTTAGCAGTTTTTCAACTTTCAAGAGAATTATAAATTCTCTTTATAAGTAGTATAGATAAAGAGAGAATTGCAAAAATCGTCCTTGTGGTTTGGCCAAATTGCACGTTTGGTCCGCGTGGTATCGAAATTGCAAAAATCGTCCGTGTGGAAAACTTTGGGTTCCACTTTTAATCCTTTGTCGAACTGAAATGATCAAAATACCCTTATCTTCCTTTGTCAAACAAAGGGGTATTTTAGTCATTTCAGTTCTACAAAGGACTAAAAGTGGAACCCAAAGTTTCTCACACAAACGATTTTTGCAATTTCGATACCACGCGGACCAAACGTGCAATTTGGCCAAACCACAAAGACGAGTTTTGCAATTTAATCTTTTATAAAATTTACACTACAAATATTTTGTTAGAGGCAAATGTTCACCCTACCCTAAACCCTAAACCCCTACCGTCTCTTTACTTACTGTCATAAACAAAAACTTTTGATTGCTTAACACGGATAGGCTTGCTTAACACGAAAATGCTACTCAGATGACATGTAACACAAAAAAGGTAGAAATACTTGTATTAGTGTTCTTAGGGCCGGTGATTGGGGAGTGCAACAAGTGCAGTGGCACAGAGCACACTTTTTGAAAGGCCTCATTTTTGGCAATTTTGTTACGTAGTGCATATAAAAATTCCAGTAGTCCTTTCAATTTTTATACCAAAGCCATATGTACCCATTAGTTGACTTTCTTGTTTCCATAATACTCCATGTTTCATCAATATATACTTCCCTTTTGGTCCTTACAATATCTAACTATTTATATTTATCCTTATTAAACTACTTTAAATTTACATACTTATTTTTTAGATTAAAATGAAAGTTATAAGAATTACTCTTATATACAATTCACAAATGGTCGGTGGCACTGTAGCAGCTACAGTGCCTGCTACGGTGCTACAGTACCGGCCCAAAGTAAAAAAAACAAAAATTACAAAACGGACCCTCAACTTTTAATTGTTTACGATTTTTTTACATAACTTTTTAAAAAAAAATAAAAAAAGCCCCTCAAGTTTCTTTTATTCGCCCCCCGCCGCAACGCGCGGGTTAAATTCCAACTCGTTTATCATCAAGTAGTATTTTTTGCAAGTTAACCAAAGAAATATCTAATTATCAAATTATGTGTGACTTCCAAAGATTCAAGTTTGGACATATAGTTTTGACATGTTTGTGTATAAACTAGAATTGTTGATGCCAGCCACAATGTTACATAAACAAATGTCTAATTATCAAATAATGTGTGACTTTTAAATATTCAAGTTTGGACATCTCAATATCCATCCCCATCCCCGGCCCCATACCCGACGGGGATAAAAATTTCAATCCCATCCCCGTCCCTATCGGGGACGGGGATCCCCATCGGGGAATCGGGGATTTTTTTCGCATGTATAATCAAGTCTTTTGTAATTATCTTACTTCATATATTTTTACACTTAGCTACCGTAACATTCAACAAAGTATAATAAGCATAGAATATACAAATTAAGAAATTAAAGATACATAACTTCATAAATCGTTTTGCATACTTCGTACATGCATTAAGAATTCAAAATCAATACAAAAGTACAAGTCTCATATAAGTGATTAGCATTAGCAGTTGTGTTTTGAGAGGCTAAGGTTTTTATTTTTGATTTATATATGATAGGTAGAACCAAATAAGATGAAAAGTTTGGTATGAAATAATATCAAATAAATTATTAGGCCTCTAATATAAGTGATATCTAAACTTAATACTTTTCGGGTATGGGTTCGGGTACGGGTACGGTATCAAGAGGTATTACCCACCCCCGCCCCCATCCCAGTTTTTAATATTGATGATCCACCATCCCCCGTCCCCATCCACACGGTCCAATTCGGGGATTCCCCGTCAAAACCGGGTTCGAAATCGGGTCCCCATCGGGTCCGGGTTTTTTAATTGCCATCTCTAATGTTACATAAACAAATGTCTAATTATCAAATAATGTGTGACTTTTAAATATTCAAGTTTGGACATATAATTTTGACATGTTTGAATATAAACTGAAATTGTTCATGCCATTCACAACGTTACATAAAATACCTTATGAATTATGGATGGCTATGTAATTTGTTGAGAATGATCTATTAGAGAGTGTCAATCATGAACTTTAATAATTCGAATAACAAATGCTAGGCGAATGCATAATTGATGTTTATCACCCCATAATCAAACATTTTTAAAGTGTAATCAAACCGAAATTGTTCATGTCATACTTAGAACTAATCCCTTTCATGTTACTAATGAATTGTTTACCTATATATAATTAGGTTTTTCGTCTTTGGTCGGGCCTTCTTTGTAGGGCCACCAAAATCAATGAGACGGCCCTGAGTGTACCCAGTGCCCCTTAATTCGAGTATGCATTTTGGGTCACTAGTAAAAGAAATCATACCATACACTTTACATTATTTAGGAGACTTGTGTCTTGAAAATTCAGCCTAGTATTTCAAGTATAAAAATCATGTGGTCGACAGCATAATTTATCAACTAAAATTTGAAACATTTTCTTGCCAAACTAAATAATTGTTTGGGTTAAATTTGAAAGTGATGTCTCATTAGCAAGACGAAGGCATTACTATATATAGCCTTTGTTACTCCTCCACACAGAATAAGATGTTTACATGAATAAATGATAGCAAACTAAACACGCATATACAAAAGAGGTAGGTTTTAGAACTCGACCTCAATGTCTTAAGTGCCGATTGTTAGAATATGTGGTCCAAATAAAATTGTAACAAAACCATTCCCAAATTGTTGGCATTATTAGGACCAATGGTCCTTCCTCCTTGGTGGTTTAACGTATATTTGGTTTAACGTAGATGAAATGAGGAAAAAAAATTAAAATAAAAAGAATGATAATTAAATATAAGCACACGTTTGAAATACATGACTTGAATTAGACGCATCTTTATTCATTCTAATGTATTTTGTAGCTCAAAATTAGTTACATAGACATATATTCAAGGTTGCAAAAATCGTTAGGCGCTCCCGGAGCGGTCGGGTAGCGCCTAGCGATTAATCGGTTATGCGGGGATTAATCGGATTGGATTTTTTATATACAAAATTATAATTTTAGATATAATATGTATAAGATAAGCATGGTATTTCAAAGTTCAAAACTTTAATTATTTCAAGTGATTCGATTTTTTCATTATTTTTTCCGATTTTGACCGATTAATCCGATTTTTGACAGATTTTTAACCGATTTTTTACTAGACCGATTTTTTAAGCCGATTAGTAAAAATCAAGGCGTTTAATGACCGATTCCGCCTAGGCGGCCGATTAATCGGCCGCCTAGGCCGATTTTGGCAACACTGCATATATTAGATGCATTTCATCAAATTATGTTAATATTATGTATTAGTCGTCATCTACATGTCAAAGTGTGGTTTTAGTTCTACTTTGCATATATTTTTATTTCAAAATCACTTTCGAAACGATATAAGATGCATCTAAACGAATATAGATGCATATAATTCAACTTGATGCATATTAAATGTGTAGTTAACTTATTTGTGATCCTTCTCGTTTTAAATTTTTATTCTCGTTAGATCACTATTAAATCTCTATCCGTAGATGATAACATTTGTTGTCAAAATAAAGCATCTAAAAACAATTTTTACGACGGATTCAGTTTTAGAATCATGTGTAAATAAGTTATGTAATAGTTTCAGAATCATGGTAGTCCTACTAAGGAATTTCAGTTCCATAGAGGCCTAAAGCAAGGTGATCCTCTCTCACCGTTCTTGTTTCTTTTGATCATGAAGAGTCTACATATCTCGATGCAAAGAGTGGTGGACGCAGGCTTATTTAGAGGTATTCAGGTTGGTTCTTCTCTTCAAGTTTCTCATCTTTTCTATGCGGATGACGCGGTTTTCATGGGTCATTGGAGCGAAGCTAATATTGATACTATTCTTCGTGTGTTGGACTATTTTTTATCACGCTTTGGGTTTACGGATAAACATGCTCAAAAGTAAACTCATGGGGATTTCGGTTTTTAGCGCCAAGGTGGATCAGGCAGCAAAGAAAATTGGATGTGCAATTCTTCAAGTGCATTTCTCGTATTTAGGTTCCAAAGTTGGCTGCCTTATGTCTCGGATTCAATCGTGGAGCGAGAGGTTTCTCTGTGCAATAATATTTATCTAAACTCGTTTATCTTAATGAAAGTTGAAGTCTTATCTATCGGGGGAAGGCTAACCTCTTCTGAAATCTGTCTTAGGTTCGTTTGCAATATACCATTATGTTCCTATAATTCAAAGTTCAGCGACGGTTCTTTCAATATGGAATCCATTAGATAGTCATTTCTTAATGGTATCGAGCATACAGAAAGAAGCCAAATATGGGGTTAATTGGATAAGTTTTGCTTCTAAAGGAAAAAGGGAGCTCTTTCTTGGAGCTTTCAAGTTTTTCTATTGCTCTTTAATAGAGCTCTTTTATTTCAAAATGAGTTTGGCGTTTTTCTGCACTAACAATCAGCTTTATGACCACAAATTATTTATTCAGGGATACATGGAGAAGACGAAAAAAATGGTAAACATGTTCGAAGCCACCATCCGTCCTTATGGTTGGATATCGTCAAGGAGGTTCATCATATTCAGAGGCAGGGGACTGATTTGATGGGATTCATTCACAGAAAGATGGGCAACGGGGTAGACATTCGGTTCTGAGAGGACAAATGGAGGGGCGGCAACACTTTCCAATCTTGATTTCCCCAGATGGATGATTGGAGACCCCAAAAAATATTTCAGTTGCGTTGAAGTTATTATGATGATCTTCTGTGTTCGTTTCGTAGAGCTCCAAGAGCTGGAGCTGAAGAGCTTCAATATATTCAGCTCGTGAAGATTATGGAGGGAATTACTCTTTTTGATTCGAAGGATAGATGGAGATGGTCTTTAGAAGGTTGTGGTGAGTTTACAGTCGCTTCGGTTAGGAATCTCCTTTGATGGGCAAATCGTTTCAGTGGTCTCTTCAATAACCCGTTGGTTAAAAGCGTGCCTGTTAAATTCAATATTCCACGCTTGAAAGTTAAGTTGGACATCTTATTACTCGGTTGAACATATCTAAAA
The DNA here is from genome assembly GCA_026074375.1 of Tanacetum coccineum. Taxonomy (NCBI): domain Eukaryota; kingdom Viridiplantae; phylum Streptophyta; class Magnoliopsida; order Asterales; family Asteraceae; genus Tanacetum; species Tanacetum coccineum. Next base: position 13,074 of record BQNB010070698.1, read on the forward strand.
GCGGAATGGTTATTGAGTCGATTCTATGTCCTTTTGCGAAAAGAATGTGGGAATCATCTAGCACATATTTCTTTACTTGCCCTATATCTAGAGAGATATTTTGCAAGGTTTTGTTTTGGTGGGAGTTTGATGTCGTGATGGTTTCCTCTTATGATGAATGGTTAGAATGGTTGTTGAGTATCCGTCTTCATTCTAAACATAAAGAGTTGTTCGAAGGCGTTTTTTATGTCTTGTGGTGGTACATTTGGAATTTTCGTAACAAGAGCATTTTTGGTTCGGCTTGTCCTTCGAAAGCGCTTATATTTGAGGAAGGTAGAGGGGAGTTCACCGATCTTCTTTTGGTGGAAATATAGATGTAAAAAGTCTTTTAGTTGGGTAGATTGGCTTAAAAACCGACGGATTCAGTTTCAGAATCATGTGTGAATAAGTTATGTGTTAGTTTGTCCCGATCAATAAATATATAGAGCTTCAATTCCCACGCCTTAAAGTTGTTTCTTTATCACCTGAATACATTTGTGGTTACTTTATAGGCAAACTTCATATGTCTATGTATTTTAATAATGATAAAAGCATTAGGTACTCTCTCGTGTTATTATCTTGTGTTATGAGAAAAGTGTTGCAACATAAGCATTTTTTCCCATAACACCAGATTACCCGTTAACACAAAAAACACTCATCCTTCCATAACACCACAAATTTGGTGCCGTCAAGTACCCCATACTTGAAAACGCGACTCGCGGTGTGGGTCTTGTGCCACCATTTGACGTTTTCCGGGACCATTTGGTGTGGTGATGGTGGCTTAGCACTCGAAAACACCACTTTGGGTGTGGGTCTGGCGCAATCGTTTGGCTTTGTCATGACACAGAACACCTTGTGCTCTAAATATTGAGATATACTCCATCGTAGTAATACTTTAAATTTAATTACTCAAATCGTCCTTTTAGTTTACACACTTTTTTACTTTTCGTCCTAAAACATTAAAAATTACATCGCTTGTTTTTGTATTTGTCGATTGGTAAAAGACCGGTGTTTTTATGGTTGATCCAATTAAATAATGACGTTAACTCTATTCAGATAAGGGTAATCTAGTCTTTTTGCTCTCCTTCGTCTTCAACCTTTAAATCGTTCTTGAATTCCCATTTTCATAAACATATAAATTACCAAAAACACCAATCCTCGATATCAACTATTCAATTTAACCATAATTACTAGATCATCTTTAGAACACTTGAACTCATAAACCAATAACACCACAATCAAAACCCATATCAATTTTAGAACATAAATATCAAATCAAGAAAAAAAAAGTTGTAGATCTAGAATTAAATAAATATACAAAACCTATATCATACAATGTGTTGAAATAATCTGCTTATATCCTTGTTCTTATTATGTGTTTAGCTCTTTCAGGGGATCTTATGAAAACATTAGATTCTTGAAGGGTTCCAGTTATGCATAAAGAACTTGGAGGGCTAGATTGCTCTTTTTGGGGTTATATATTCGGTGGTTCCCCTAAGGTTAAGACACGACAAAAAACATTGTCTCCTTTCTCCGAATACTCTCCTTCCTCCCACAACCCAAATCACAGTCTGCTACATAATTCTTGTATTAATCTTTGGTTATTGTTTCCTTGTATGATTGTTACTCAAGGCAATCACAAACATTTATGTACTCATTTCAATCATTGATTAATAATACGGCTAATCGTGTAGACTGATTCCTTTTGTTGCTACTGTGTGACCTTTGATACTTGTTCTAACATGGTATCAGGGCTATAGGCTCTCCTCATATATTTTCGTGAAACCCTAATTCCCACAAATTGGGGGTTTTTTGAATTAGAGGATCTGGTGATTGTTTTTTAGTCGTGAATCTGATTGGTGGCTTTGTGGAGTGGGTTGTTAGGAATACGAAATTCCTAGAAAAGTCTCGGTCACTTCATAGATATCGGTAGATAACTCGTATAGCAATATTTGAAAACTTAATGGGCTAGTTAGTCCAAGGTTTATGGAAAGTCCATGCAAGCTAAGGCCCAACCGGTCACTTACTAAGTATAAATACCCTCTTCACACATGGAGAAGGTGTTGGTTCTCTTTGTAATTTACACATAGTTCAATCAACCTTCTTAATCCTTTTTACTTTCTCTCTCAACTTTCTCTCTCTAGTTCATCTTTTGTGTGAAATGAGTTTTCTTCAATTGGTATCAAGAGCCATGGTTCTATCTTGGTTCCTTTAGTGGTTTAGTTGTGGTAATTGTGAGCTTATTGGTTCGGCTTATTTATAAGCTAAATAATCATTCGGCTTATTTTTCTATTTTTTTCTTTTCTTTTCTATTCGGATACATTTTTCCTTTAACTTTCATTATATTTTTTTCTTCTTTTGTTTTCGGCTTAAAAAAAACTACTATGGAAAATTGGACTTATCTCGTTATAGCATTTCAATATTAGTTTTTATGTAACATTTCATTTGCTACTGATTCACATTTTGAAACGGCTTATTTTATTTTATTTTTTGTCTTATTACCAACGTTTGAAAAATTCAACACTTTCATATAAAAACTAGTCAAGAACACATAGACGGTTGCTGTAGCTTATTTTAAGTTTTCGTTTCATAGCTTATTAGTGATCCTTATTTTGGTCGTTGCTTATTAAGGGTTATTGGGTTCATGATAACACTATGCGTAGCTTATTCGTCTTCATATAAACCTTATTTTTGAGCTTATTTTGTGAAAAAGCCAACGGCTTATTTGTGGTTTAAGGTTTTTTTGCTACATCAACAAGCTTATTACTTTCTGAGCTACAATCTGTTGTGGTTTTTTTTGTTGAGTTTTTCGTTGGCTTATTCTTGTGATACACAAGCTTATTCAAGCTTATTTTGGTTAGCTTATCTATTTTTGTTTGTTCACGGTGTGAAAAAGAAGGTGCCAACAAGGTGTTTGATATTTTGTGTGAACCGAACAACCTTGGACCCGAACAACCTTGGAACCGAACAACTTGTGGAACCGAACAACCTTGGACCCGAACAACCTTGGACCGAACAACCTTGGAACCGAACAACTTGTGGAACCGAACAACCTTGGAACCGAACAACCTTGTCAGCAGAACAACTCATCAACCGATCAACTTGTATCTTTATAAACCGAAGAACTTGTTTCATCAGTGAACCGAACAACTCGTAATAAGTCATTTTCGGTTTTATGATTTCGAGTGTCGGTCAACTACGGGACTTATTTTCTATACCATTACGACCGTGAACTCGTTTCGATCATCGTGGTATATTTGCTTTTAACCGTCGACAACCGTAGCATTCCGCAAGACAATTTTTACAATCGTTCCAATTTTAAACAAATTCCAACGTAAAAGAAAAGAAAAATGGAGGGAAGAGTTAGTTATTATTAATTAAAATTGGAACTTTGCGATATCAGACCCTGGACTTTGTCACCAATTCATCATTCTTCCTTTAGTTGGTCATTAATACCGACAATAACTGAATTTTGGGAGGGTCCGTGTATACGATGCAAAATAGAAACCGTCGTCTTTATTATATAAATCTACTATTGTTGAAGATGAGGTTGGGCTGGTATGGAGGGAAAAGAAAATTGTTTTATTAATCTTATTTTGAATATTGGCAACTTTAGTCCCTAAACTAATATCAATCTCAAAGTTCGTCCTTAGTTAGCCCTTTAACCCTCAAAGTTATAAGCTTGTTGCACCGTTGGTCTTAAGTTAAAATTCAGCCCTAGCCCTCCAAAGTGAACTGGTTTTGCACTTTAGTCACTTACTCACTTCAATTAACAACCTTTTAAGCACTTGTATATTGGGTTTCATTACACCTTGTCCTAATTGTGTTTTAATCAATCGTTAATCATTTTAAGTTGAAAGTATTGTAACCGTTCATCGTTTTAAGCTCAACAATCGTTCACAAAAGTTCAAGTTTTTCAACAACAACAATTCGTATTTCACGGTTTTTCTTGATTTAGTAAAATCCCGTAAAAGATTATTCTTTTCACGGTTTAAGTCATAGAATTGTAATAAATACCCATGAAATCGTATTGGGGAAAACTCGCCAAACCACAACAAAATCACTTAAATCTACTTAGGATTCCTTAAATTTCATATTCACACATCTAATTCAAGGCAATCTTGACTTCGTAATTCACAGAGAGAGAGGAGAGCTCACGTTGCAACAAATGCAAGACAAAGCAAAGGAAAGTTGCATGGCATCTTTTCGTCTACTTCATTCAGTCCTCAAGGTTCTTTCAAAACGAAGACTTAAAAGGAACTAGTATTGAGGGAGGATTCGAACGGGCTTTTGCGCTCACTCTTTGATCAAGATGTTTTAAACTTTCACAGGCTCAATGTTATAAATTGGATCTACTAGAAAAAGCAAAAAACTTTATGTCAAAGAAGAATTTCAAGTAGAACTGGATCCATGGATGTTTAGAGTACTCAAGAAAAGTTTTAACGGTTTATCAATTTTGATACTATTTTTTCTATGATTTTTGATTGCTTCGATGATATGCAAGACACATTTCACACACACTCGAACGCAATTCGACAAATCCGTGATACACTTCTAATCCCCAAACACATGGCAATACTGTAGTAGAGCAATTTTGGATAAGAGCAAAGCATATAAACGAGAGGAAAGACAGAAGGGTGATTGTACAAAATGATGCCAGTACAATGAGAGAAAGGGATAATTCGAGGGTGGTAAGAAGCATTCGATGCTGTTTGGTTGTTCGGAAGCAATGGAACAGAATCAGAAAGGCATGTTTTAAGCAGCAGATCCGGGACTAAGGAATGATAACATATTACTGTGATGCATATATCAACTCAGGTGAATGACAACAGCAATGGCTAATTAACGGTACAAATAAACTATTACTGAACATAATATACTTGCTAATGAACAATAGCATTCTGAGCAATCTGAATCTGTTTATGACACATATTTGTTGGAAAAGGTTGATAGAAATACCACTCCTAAATCAACTGATATGAGTCACAGGGGAGGAGAGATTGACCAAAATGCTGATGCTAAAAAATGTCAAGTTTCATGTCCTTTACCTGATCCATCATTTGATAACATGACAACTGAATTTTCAAACCAATCTCTCAAGTCAGAAAATATTTCTCTCAAAAAGACCGTTGCCCAACTTCAAAAAGACTTTTCAAGAATGGAAACACATTGTGTTAACATGGAACTTAAATATCAAAATTAAGTTTTAAAAAACGAGCAACATGGTCAAACTTTGAATGAAACAAGTAATGAAGACAATATTAAAAGGGAAATTAATGTTTTGGAAACTAGAAACATTGATCTAGAAAGTAGTGTGGCTAGATTACTTGTAGAGAATGAGAAGTTAAATAAGGAAAATGAGCATCTAAAACGACTTACAAATATCTTTTGATTCCATCAAAAAGACAAGTGTTTAGACCAAAGATCATGTGGATTCTTTGATTGTCCAACTGAACTGTAAGTCAGTTTAAAATGCTGATTTAAAAGCTCAGATTCAGGAAAAGGTTTTTGCGAATGTAGAGAATTAAAAGGAAATAGCGTGGATACTAAGTTTGCAAAACCATCAATCTTGGGGAAACATGTTTTACAACCACCCAGAAACCAATCAGTTGTTAGACAACCGAATGCGTTTAAATCTGAACGACCTAATTTTTTAAAACCACGGTTTCCTTCCCAAGTTGATGTGAATAACGTTTTGTCAAAACCAGTCACTCCTTATTATTTGCCTAAAGTTAGAGAATCTGTGTTTGCAAAACCCCAGCATGTGATTGCACCTGGCTTATCAAGGAATAGTTCTAAAGAATCGTATGGGTAAAAATGACATGGCTCATAATTAATATCTAGAGGAAGCTAAGAAAAAGACACAAGACAAAAATAGGAATCTTAAACCTAGGGAAATGCCTTCTGCTAAAACACACAACATTCGTAATGCTTGTACACCAAAACCTAGGAGCAATAATCAAACATCTAGGAATTGGCCTGCATCTAAGAGTTGTGAGGAAACGCTAAAAGTTGTGCAACAAAAGCATATCATTATAGGAATCCTTGTTCATTTTCGGACTTCAAACATTTTTGTTTGTCTTCGAACTTTGTCAGGAATGTGTCTTTATGCAATCTATGATGCCTGTATAACAATAATTCCTGAAGAATGAAATTCTCGTGCTGCTAGATACACCCAATAAGACTAGAAACAGTAACAAAGGCCATAGATCCAAACGAGTCCATAATCATGAACCTCGGTAGGAAGATCATTAAAGGAACATAGGTTTTCTCCCAATAAGTCTTCCGCTGTGCATGAGAAAACAAACACTCCTAGATCTTGCCTTAGGTGGATACCGACGGGTAGAATTTTTAACACTGTTGGTCTTAGATGGGTTCCAACTGGAAAGACATTCACCTCTAGCACAACAAAGGTTGATTGTGAACTCCCAAATGGTTTAAATGATTATATCACTAACCTTATAATGCGACTCAAAACTATTCCAATGTCAGTGAGATACTCCATAACTTAAGAGCAGTACAATTTGCAATCTGAAAAAGAAAAGAATCCGGAGTTTGTTTGCCTGAAAAAAGCTTATTATCAGAAACCAAGTGGTTCCAGGGAATTTATGTATGGATGAACAGGACAAGCTGTTGATTACTTCGATCAACACCCAGTGCTTCATGATAATGGCGTATGTAGGACAACACTTCAGGCCTGTTCCTCAAAGAAATAAAGGAGTAGCTTCAGTGCGGCTTTTCTTCAAAAGAAGAGAAACTTCTTGTATCCTAATAAATATATAAAATCATAAAAACACAAAAAGATTTTTGTATTTTTATTTTTTATTTTATAAAATTTTATAAAAACAAAATACAAAATTAAAAAATCAGAAAAAGACAAAAATATATTTTCACGTCATGCTTTCTAGCATCGATAATATTTACGGCTTCGGAAATGTCATTCAACAATGGCATAAAGCTGTAAATAAAGTTCGAATAGAAAACATGACATATGGCTTGCTATTATTTCAGATAGCAACCCGATCATCATCTTAAAGGCAAGTATTTCAAAAAGAAAACTTGACCTCACAACGGGAATTTAATTTCTTGAGAATGAATTACTTTATATTCATTCAAAGGCTTGTGATTACTTTGCATCACAACCCGTGCTTCCTATATTACAATAAGTGTACGTGTTAGTGCATTTATTTGTCAAAATAAGAGAAATCTTATTTTTATTGGTAAAAAGTTATCTTTAAAGATTTTTCAAAAAAGATTTTTCAAAGACAATTCGACCACTCAAACAATGACAACAGCTCTTTAAATAGAAAACGGGTCATTATTTGAGGGGGAGAAATCGTCATCAAATAATCTTTTAAAACGGTCTTTCAAAATAAGTCACGGAATTAACGGATAAAGTTTTTAATAATGACGGATCATAATTTAAGGGGAGTTAATGGATTTTAACTACACAAGCGTTAGATGTCATGTGTTTAAAACTTTATGGACTTATTTGCAATTTAAGACTTAGTTGATTCTCACAGAATAGATTTAAGCTTATCAATTCTTCGAACACGATCTCTAGTATCTTTGTGTACTAGGTTTGCTGATTCCGAGGTATCGCAACCTAGCAAGGGGGAAGGGAATAGAAATACAAGAAAGATAATGATTAACGTGATAGGAATTCATCCTATTTCTTATTTTAGGTCATTTGGAAGAAGACAAATGTCATAACCGTAGAGAAAATCAGTGTTTAACTTGTTACTTTCGGGTGCACTATTTCGACTACATAGAGGAAGAGATATCTTGTGATTTCATGTATGCATCATTTAAGATACTAGAGGGAAGCGTTTGTAAGAGCTTTATTCTAAGCGTGAGAGATTGGTTACTGATTCAATGAAGGTTCCTTTTAATACGTTTAATCACTAGCTTATTCTTAAAATAAGTAGAAATATTTGATAAAAGAGGTACACATAGGTATGATGATTCCTTTAAATAGTCAGTATCATGCAGGAAGAAATGTCTACATTTGGGACTTAGTTGACTTAGGTGTTATCATTTCAAATACTTAGAGGGAATAATTGTGACATCCGGACTTAGTTGACTTTGGTGTTACAATTTATATCATCACTATCATGTAAGGAGAAATACGGACATCCGGGACTTAATTGACTTGGTGTTGCGGTTTCGAGTTATTTGTGTACTTTGGATATCTGGGCTTTATACATCAAGACTGCTTGATGCGGCTTGCAAGAAAGTTCTGAATCTACTCAAGAAATGATTGCTGGTTTAGGGGAATGCATAAGGACAACATTCAACACTAACATCACAAACACACTATGCTCAGTCATATGTATCTGAATCTGTTTCATACTCAAAGTTTGAAGCAAAGACTTTTATAACTTGGAAAGAAAGTTGAAGCAATATTGAAGATGTGCTGGACAGAGGAAAGATCCAGATTGACCAATTTCTTGAATGAAAGAAGGTTCTGGGAGCTTAGAAAGTTCGTTGGTGGGAGATTGTACGAAGGAGACCTACGGCTGCGACAAAAGAACCATATGATTCTATCATATGATGTTCTCATCATTCAGGTCAAACCTCGTACATAATAATCTTGTGAATATATATAGTGTAGACTTAATGGTGATTCTAAGGAGTGCTCGAGTACAATTTATAAATGTTTAATTTTATCGTAAACGTTTTCACATTTTGTTGTTATCAAAACATTGAGAGGTCGAAAAATATAAATAACGTTTTTAGACATTATTTGTATTAACATGGGCTGTTTTAGGCAGAAAGAATAAGTGCAATAGGTGAGAAAATAGTAGGGAAAAGTCCAGTAATTATAAGACAAACTAAGGGAGCGTCTACCTAGGGGCGGTCCCCTTAAATAGGTGGGTTATCCCCTTAAAATTAAGGGGGGGCCCGTGTATATAAGGGGGCCACCCTAGACTAGGGCCTCCCCAGTTTGTCTTTTATGTAGGGGGAATTTTCTGGAACTTTTCTAGCCATTTTAGGTCTGAAAATTTGAATTTCAAAATGTTTATTTTGAATAAAACATTTCTTTTAATTATAGAAAATGTTTTGTAATGTTTATAAAAATGTTTACAACATTTTATAAAAGTTTGAGGTTGAATAAAAAATTCCTTTGATCATAAAATGCATTAAGCATTTATTTATTCATACATTTAAGTGATATAATTATCGAAATGAAAATTTACTACTAATTACTTGTTTACGTTTAATTTTACATTGAACGTTTTTATATTTTGTGATTATCAAAACGTAAAAACGTGAAAAATATTAATAATGTTTTTAGGCATTATATTTTGTCAACACATAATTACTAGATCATCTTTAGAACACTTGAACTCATAAACCAATAACACCACAATCAAAACCCATATCAATTTTAGAACATAAATATCAAATCAAGAAAAAAAGTTGTAGATCTAGAATTAAATAAATATACAAAACCTATATCATCCAATGTGTTGAAATAATCTGCTTATATCCTTGTTCTTATTATGTGTTTAGCTCTTTTAGGGGATCTTATGAAAACATTAGATTCTTGAAGGGTTCCAGTTGTGCATAAAGAACTTGGAGGGCTAGATTGCTCTTTTTAGGGTTATGTATTCGGTGGTTCCCCTAGGGTTAAGACACGACAAAAAACATTGTCTCCTTTCTCCCAATACTCTCCTTCCACCCACAACCCAAATCACAGTCTGCTACATAATTCTTGTATTAATCTTTGGTTATTGTTTCCTTGTATGATTGTTACTCAAGGCAATCACAAACATTTCTGTACTTATTTCAATCATTGATTAATAATACGACTAATCGTGCCAACTGATTCCTTTTGTTGCTACTGTGTGACCTTTGATACTTGTTCTAACATGGTATCAGGGCTATAGGCTCTCCTCATATATTTTTGTGAAACCCTAATTCCTACAAATTGGGGGGTTTTTTCAATTAGAGGATCTGGTGATTATTTTTTAGTCGTGAATCAGATTGGTGGCTTTGTGGAGTGGGTTGTTAGGAATATGAAATTCCTAGAAAAGTCTCGGTCACTTCATAGATATCGGTAGATAGCTCGTATAGCAATATTTGGAAATTTAGTGGGCTAGTTAGTCCAAGGCCCATGGAAAGTCCATGCAAGCTAAGGCCTAACCGGTCACTTACTAAGGATAAATACCCTCTCGACACATGGAGAGGGTGTTGGTTCTCTTTGTAATTTACACATAGTTCAATCAACCTTCTTATTTTCCCTTTTTACTTTCTCTCTCAACTTTCTCTCTCTAGTTCATCTTTTGTGTGAAATGAGTTTTCTTCAATTGGTATCAAGAGCTATCGTTCTATCTTGGTTCCTTTAGTGGTTTCGTTGTGGTAATTGTAAGCTTATTGGTTTGGCTTATTTATAAGCTAAATAATCATTCGGCTTATTTTTCTATTTTTTTCTTTTCTTTTCTATTCGGATACATTTTTCTTATAACTTTAATTGTAATTTTTTTCTTCTTTTGTTTTGGGCTTTAAAAAAATTACTATGAAAAATTGGGCTTATCTCGTTATAGCATTTCAATATTAGTTTTTATGCAACATCTCATTTGCTACTGATTCACATTTTGAAACGGCTTATTTTATTTTATTTTTTGTCTTATTACCAACGTTTGAAAAATTCAACACTTTCATATAAAAACTAGTCAAGAACACATAGACAGTTGCTGTAGCTTATTTTAAGTTTTTGTTTCATAGCTTATTAGTGATCCTTATTTTGGTCGTTGCTTATTAAGGGTTATTGGGTTCATGATAACACTATGCGTAGCTTATTCGTCTTCATATAAACCTTATTTTTGAGCTTATTTTGTGAAAAAGCCAACGGCTTATTTGTGGTATAAAACAACCTTGGACCGAACAACCTTGGAACCGAACAACTTGTGGAACCGAACAACCTTGGAACCGACCAACCTTGGAACCGAACAACCTTGTGAGCCGAACAACTCATCAACCGATCAACTTGTATCTTTATAAACCGAACAACTTGTTTCATCAGTGAACCGAACAACTCGTAATAAGTCATTTTCGGTTTTACGGTTTCGAGTGTCGGTCAACTACAGGACTTATTTTCTATACCATTACGATCGTGAACTCGTTTCGATCATCGTGGTATATTTGCTTTTAACCGTCGACAACAGTAGCATTCCGCGAGACAATTTTTACAATCGTTCTAATTTTAAACAAATTCCAACGTAAAAGAAAAGAAAAATGGAGGGAAGAGTTAGTTATTATTAATTAAAATTGGAACTTTGCGATATCAGACCCTGGACTTTGTCACCAATTCATCATTCTTCCTTTAGTTGGTCATTAACCCTCATTATTGAAACAATCTTACACCGTTAGTCCTTGTTCTAATAAAACAGCCCGTTACTCATCTAAAGTGAATCGTGATTGCACCGTTCATCCCTATTTGAGTTTTAATCAACCGTTTCTCATTTAAAGTTCAACGGTTGTGCACCGTTCATCGTTTTAAGCTCATTTTTCGCCAACAAAAGCTCACGTACTTCAATTTCAACAACGATTTCAACAACAAATAATCATTTTTTCACGGTTTCTTCTTGATTTTGTAAAATCCCGCGAAAGATTTAATTCTTTTCTCGGTTTAAATCATAGATTTGTAAATTCCCGTGAACGTTAATTGATTTCAAACCACAACAAAATCACTTAATCTACTTAAGATCCTTAATTTCATTTCACACATCGAATTTCAATGGAATCTTTGAATTCTAATTTCCAAGAGAGAGAGTTGCATCAGTTGCAACAAATGCAAGACAATGCAAAGGAAAGTTGCATCGTATCTTTTCAACTTCTGCATTCACACCTCAAAGCTCTTTCAAACAACGACTTCAAAGGAACTAGCATCGGGGGAGGATTCGAACGGGCATTTACGGCACTCTTTGATCAAGATGTTCAAACTTTCACATGCTCAATGTTACTAAACTTGGATCAACTAGAAAAGCAACTTGACAAAGAAGAATTTCAAGAAACCGGATCCATGGATGCTTTTAGAGTACTCAAGACACAGTTTCAGATGTTCATCAATTTCCGATACTATTTCGCTGATGATGATAGTCTAATGATACGCAAGTACTTTCTAGCATACACTCGAACCGAGGTTCGACAGTTCCATGATACATTGGTCAAACACATGGAATCTGTTAAGGAGTCAATTCAGGAAAGAGCAAAGCATAAACGAGAGTATGACAAAAGGATGAATGACAGAATGATTCAGTCAAAAGAGGGAAAGATTGACTCAAGTAAAGCATTAAATGCTGGTTTGATTGTTACGGAAAGCAATGAGACAGAATCAGAAAGACATGTTTCAAGCAGCAGATCCGGAAATAATATACATACTGATGATGTTGATATCAACTCAGTGAATGACAAACAACCAATGGCTGATGTACAACTGTCTGCTGAATATAATATACTTGCTAATGAACAATAACATTCTGAGCAATCTGAATCAATTTATGACACTTATTTGTTGGAAAAGGTTGATAGAAATACCATTCATGCTTCAACATATAAGAGTCATAGGGGAGGAGAGATTGACCAGAATATCGTAAAATGTCAAGTTTCATGTCCTTTTCTTGATCCATCATTTGATAACATGACAACTAAATTTTCAAACCAATTTCTCGAATTTGAAAATATTTCTCTCAAAAAGACCGTTGCCCAACTTCAAAAAGACTTTTCAAGAATGGAAACACATTGTGTTAACATGGAACTTAAATATCAAAATGAAGTTTTAAAAAATAGGCAACATGGTCAAATTTTGAATGAAACAAGTAATGAAGCCAATATTAAAAGGGAAATTAATGTTTTGAAAACTAGAAACATTGATCTAGAAAGTAGTGTGGCTATATTACTTGCAGAGAATGATAAGTTAAATAAGGAAAATGAGCATCTAAAACAGACTTATAAATATCTTTCTGATTCCATCAAAAAGACAAGTGTTCAGACTAAAGATCATGTGGATTCTTTGATTGTCCAACTGAACTGTAAGTCAGTTGAAAATGCTGATTTAAAAGCTCGGATACAGGAAAAGGTTTTTGCAAATACAACATTGAAAAACGAATTAAGAAAAATAAACGGAACTAATGTGGATACTAAGTTAGCAAAATCATCAACCTTGGGGAAACCGGTGTTACAACCACATAGAAACCAATCAGTTGTTAGACAACCGACTGCGTTTAAGTCTGAACGACCTAGATTTTCAAAACCAAGGTTTGCCTCCCAAGTTAATGTGAAATACGATTTGCCAAAATCAGTCACTCCTCATTATTTTCCTATAGGTCGAGATCCAGTGCTTGAAAAACCTCATCACATGATTGCACCTGGCTCATCTAGGAATAGTTCTAAAGAATCATATGCATCAAATGACATGACTCATAAGTACTATCTAGAGGAAGCTAAGAAAAAGACACAAGAAAGAGATAGGAAGTCAACAACTAGTGTGATGCCTTTTGCTAAATCACAAAACACTACTAAGAGTTGCAAATCAAAACCTAGGGGCAATAATCAAACATCTAGGGTTTTTCCAACATCTAAGAGTAGTTGCCCAACGACAACTGCTATGCCAAAAGCATATCACTCTAGGAAATCTAGTCCTTTCTCTGACTTCAAACACTTTGTTTGCTCCACCTGTCAGAAGTGTGTCTTTAATGCAAATCATGATGCCTGTATAACAAAATTCCTGAAAGAAGTGAATTATCGTGCTAAGGTTTAATCCCTTAAGACTAGAAACAGTAACAAACTCGTTGAACCAACGAGTCATACTCAGAAACCTGGTAGGAAGATTGTTACAGGAAATAGATTTTCTCCCATTAAGTCTTCCGCTGTGCATGAGAAAACAAACACTCCTAGATCTTGCCTTAGGTGGATACCGACGGGTAGAATTTTTAACACTGTTGGTCTTAGATGGGTTCCAACTGGAAATAATTTCACCTCTAGCACAACCAAGGTTGACTGTGAACCCCTAAATGGTTCAAATAAATATATCACTAACCCTTATGAATGCAATCAAACTCTTAATGTCAGTGCAGGTACTCTTAACTTAAGTGCATGTACATCTTTCAATCCTAAAAAGGAAAGACTTAAAGTTTGGTTGCTGAAAAAGTTGATGTCTAAGAATCAAGGGCCTTAGGGGATTCACAAACAAAAATAGTCTCCAAACAGTTCTCAAGGCTTTAAAGAACAACAACAACAACGTACATATTTTGATGATCCATGCCATGAACTTCTTCATAAAGTCTACATTTCACAGGGATCATCTTTAAATGTACATAAATGATTACAAGAACAATGGCGTCTGTAGACAACACTTCAGGCCCCGTTCCTTAAAAAAAGAAAGGTGCACGCTTCAGTACGCTTTATCTTCAAGAGAAGAGAAATCTTCTTGTTTGTGACCATTCTCGTCAACAATGACATATTCTCATAAGCTCGAATATTATACAAGTGGATCAACGTACATTAACTTGTATTTTAGCTCATTTGGTTAATCAAAATGGCAATCACATATGCAATTTTTAAAGGGGAGAAAAGTGAACAAAATATAGTCAAAAGTTGATTGATTCTTCAAATGGTAAATATGGCTTCTGAACACAGCAGTTCATGACCCGCACTTCATGAAATGACTCCTGCAACAATCAGTTCAGGACTCGTGCCAAACCCTCCTCCTTCAACACCGTTTGTACCACCCTGAAGAACTGATTGGGATATTTTGTTTCAACCGATGTTTGATGAATTACTCACTCCTCCACCTAGTGTTGATCACCCAGCCCCTGAAGTCATTGCTCCAATTGCTAAACTAGTTGCTCCAGTACCTGCTGTATCAATCGGTTCACCTTCCTCAACAACAGTTGACCAAGATGCACCATCACCAAGTAACTCTCAAACAACACCCGAAACTCAACCTTCAGTCATTCCTAACGATGTTGAAGAAGACAATCATGATATTAAAGTTGCACATATGAGTAATGATCCGTACTTTAGTATCCCAATTCTAGAAGTTCCTTCTAATCAATCTTCATCAACGGATTATATTCATACAATTGTGCATCCCGATCACTAAATTTCTGAACACAATAGCAAATGGACTAAGGATCGCCCATTTGAAAATATAATCGGTGAACTCGATAGACCAGTTTCCACAAGGCTGCAGTTACATGAGCAAGCTCTTTTCTGTTACTACGATGCTTTCCTCACGGTTGTTGAACCCAAGACATATAAAGATGCTTTGATTCAATCCTGCTGGATCGAAGCAATGCAAGAAGAGCTCAATGAGTTCGAACGCCTTGAAGTATGGGAGCTCGTACCGCGACCAGATAAAGTTATAGGTATTACTTTGAAGTGGATCTACAAAGTAAAGCTAGATGAACTGGGAGGTATTCTAAAGAATAAAGCTCGATTAGTAGCTCGTGGTTACCGTCAAGAAGAGGGAATTGATTTTGAAGAGTCTTTGGCTCCGGTTGCAAGATTAGAGGCTATAAGGATTTTCCTCGCATTTGCCGCTCACATAAACAGGGCCGTCTACCAAATGGATGTCAAGACTGCGAATCTGAATGGTAATTTGCGGGAAGAGTTTGTAGATCTAGATAACCCAAATCACGTGTATAAGCTAAAGAAAGCTCTTTATGAGTTGAAACAAGCTCCGTGCGCGTGGTATGACATGTTGTCCTCATTCCTGATATCCCAAGACTTCTCTAAAGGCTCAGTGGATCCTACTCTGTTCATCCATAAGAAAGGCAAGGAATTACTTCTGGTACAAGTATATGTCGATGATATTATCTTTGCTGCATCTGCACCTGAACTTTGTGACCTATTTGTTAAATTCATGTGTTCAAAATTTAAGATGTCAATGATGAGAAAAATCTCATTTTTTTTAGGATTACAGATTTTTTAAAATCCCAAAGGCATCTTTATTAATCAGTCAAAATATGCCCTTGAATCTTTAAAGAAATACGATTTTAATTCTTGTGACCCAGTGGATACTCCCATACCTAGTGGATACTCCCATGGTGTGAAATCCAAATGGATGAGGATAAAGAAAGGAAAGCCGTTGATCCGTCACATTATCGTGGTATGATTGGCACCCTCCTTTATCTCACATACAGTAGACCTAACCTACAATTTGTTATTTGTATGTGTGCACGGTATCAGGCTCGGCCTACCGAAAAGCACTTACATGCGGTCAAAAGGATCTTTCAGTATCTAAGAGGAACCGTTAATCGGGGACTATGGTATCCGAAGGATTCTTTGATTGCTCTAACAACATTTGCAATAATGTGATTCCTAGCTGTTGTCATAATACACGCCGTAGCACACCTGGCAGTATGCAGTTCTTGGAGATAGGGACTTGTTAGTATTGGTCGTCTAAAATGCAAAAAAAGCGCTGCGATAATCAGTACGGAAGCTGAATATATTCGCATTTGTTAGGCTGTTGTGATCAAGTCCTTTGGATGAGATCACAGCTTACAGGATATGGACTTTGGATTCAATTAAAACTCCTATGTATGTGATAACAAAAGCAGTGCGTTATTGCTTATGCTGCAAACAAATGTTCAACATTCCAGTTTCAAAGCATATTAGACATATGATTACTTTATCAAGATCATATTGAGTATCGGGGATGATCGAAATTTACTTTGTCAATACGGAGTTCAACTGGCGGTCATTCTTCATAAAGCTCTTGGCAGAAAATAGAATAGAATTTCTTATCAAAACAAGCTGGTTATGCGGAGTTTTACGCCGGAGATTTGAGACTATTGCAAATGAAGTTGATGAATAGTGGTGGTACCTATTCAAATATCATGTATCATAATGTGTTCGTGTGTTCTTTCTGTGTGTGTCTTTTGTTGTGTGTATTTATATAAATATATTTATATACTATTTATATATATATATATTATATATATTTATTTTTATATTAAAAACCTAAAAACCAAAAACGAATTTTCTCATTTTTTTTAGAAATTATCTTAAATATCAAATACTAAATATTAAATTCATTAAAACCAAAGAAAAAATTAAATTATGAGAAAAATATAAAGTGGTAATACATGGCATGTCTTCTGAAAATCGATAACATTTTCGGTCTTTAGAATGTTCTTCAATATGATACGAGGCTGTAATGAAGGTTCGCAGCAGATAGAAGTCCTTATGTTTTCAACACATGCTCAAATGGCTTGACTATTATTTCAGATAGCAACTCGGTCATCATCTTAAAGGCAAGTTATTCGTAAAAGGAGACTTGAACCTTCTCAAACGGGAATTTATTCTCGGGCCCCTAGATGGTCTACTTTATGACCATGAATGGCTTGTTGTGTTTTTACTTTGCATACACAACCCGTGCTTCCTGATGTACAATAAGTGTACGGTCAGTGCATTTATTTTATCAAAATAAGAGAAACTTATTTTTATTGTTTATAAAAGTGGTCTTCATAATGATTAGTGTTTTCATAATTACAAAAAGATTTTCAAAGACATATTCGACCACTCAGACAATGACCAACAACTCTTTTGTTGAATAGAAAACGGTCATCATTTGAGGGGGAGAATGTGTCATCCAATAATCTTTTAAAACGGTCTTTCAAAATAAGTCATGGAATAAACGGATAAAGTTTTGGATAATGACGGATAACAATTTCAAGGGGAGTTAATTTATATTAACTACAAGTGCTTTAGATGTCATTTGTTTAAATCTTTATGGACTTATTTGCAATTTGAGACTTAGTGAATTCAGGCCTTAAACTACATTCGATCAATATTGCCAACACCTCATAGTTTGTAAAAGACTTAGGAATGCTTGGAAATACTTTCATAGTTTTAAAAGCCTTGAAGTTGATTCTCACGGAATAGATTTAAGCTTATTAATTCTTCAAACACGATCTCACGTATATGTGCGTACAAGGTTTTGCTGATTCTGAGGTATCGAAACCAGCAAGGGGGAAGGAGTAGATGTATACTTGATAGTGTCCTTGGCCTTCTTTTGAGGTTAGCTTCTTTTGTCTTTTGAGGTTAGCTTCTTTTGATTTTAGGCCTTTTTGAATCTTTCGGGTGCACTATTTCAATCACATGGTGGAAGAGACATCTCGTCATTAGTCAGTATGTATCATTTGAGTCCCCAGGGGGAAGTGTTGGGAGTATAATTATTTAAAACGTGAGAAGAATTATGTCTGATTCAATTAATGTTTTACCCGACCGGTCAATCTCTAAGCTTATTCTTAAAAGAAGTAGATATATTTAATAGAAGGGTACACATAGGTAAGATGATTTCTTTAGATTGTCAGTATCTTGTAGGAAGAAATGTATACTTTCTAGACTTAGTTGACTTTGGAGTTATCATTTTGACTATTTAGAGGGAATAATTGTGACATCTGAGACTTAGTTGACTTTGGTGTCTTAATTTATATCATCACTATCCTAAAGAGAGAAATGCGCTCATCCGGGACTTAATTGACTTTGGTGTTGCGGTATCAAATTCTTGAAAGGGTTATGTGTGTACTTTGGATATCTGGCTTTATACATCAAGACTGCTTGATGCGGCTTCCAAGAAAGTTCTAAACCTACTCAAGAAAGGATTGCTGGTTTAGGGGGAAGCTAAGATAACATCAACACAGACATCACCAACCACACAAGCTCAAGTTACATATGTATCTGAATCTATTTCATACTCGAAGTTTGGAGCAAAGAATTTTGTAATTTGGAAAGAAAGTTGAAGCAATGCCGAAGAGTGCTTGGACAAAGAAAGATCAGATTGACAACTTCTTGAAAGAAAGAAGGTTAATGAGGAAATTTTCAAGAATTTTTTAGTAAATTCAAAAAATTTCAAATTATTATACTCATCACTGTCTTATATACCCTCAAACATTGAGGGGGAACATTAAAATGTTATATATATCGTGTAACATTTTGTCCCCGAACGTTTATTCAATTGATATCCAAAATATCAAGGGATTAACATTTTGGATAAGGGGAGAAAATGTGATTAAACTGCATCTAATTTATATTGAAATGTGATTTGTATAAAATGGACTCAATGCACTCCCACACTTAGCAAGTAACTATGAATACGATGCAACATTTTAAGAGGGGAGCTTATTAGTAAATGATGAAAAACTCTCAAAGTGTAAATCTTTTTGATATTTATATCAAACACTTTGATTGATTTTTTTTTCAATGATTTTGGTTTTGATTGTGATGGAATACCCAAAAGACCGACCATGTACTTAAATTTATGGAGTTATAAGGTGGTTAGGCATAGGTATTCAAATCCCATGATCCAACCAGAACCGGAGGGATCTACCCAGGGATATCTACTAGTTAGTGTAGAAGTCCTTAGGTATGATACAAAAGGAGTAAAAGTGAGAATCGGGAAAAGTGCCGACTGAGATGGAACTAGCACCGGAATGAACCCAACAAGGTGTTAGTGATGAAGTCTCGATAAGCACTGAAGGGGTTGAAGAATGAAAAAGAAATGTAAGGATAAAGGGAGAAAAGAAAGAAGCCCTCCATACACTTAGGTAGATACCAGGTCAATACATAAACTGTCAGAAACACTAAGTTGTTGTCTGACATTGAAGATTGTTATAGACCCAGTGACGCTATACACAACCCTCACTAACCACTCAAGGTCTCTCAAAAGACTCTTGTTTCATTTCTCATGGAGATTACACGCATTTGTATCGACTTTCTCACTCCGACTTAGTTGATATTGAAAAGGTGGCAGTCTGCTCCAGCCTCCGATCACTAAAAGCAAAGTGCACTATTAAATCTAGAGCCAAAAGAGATCATCTATAAATCTCATTAGGACACTTGTAAAATTATGCTTGCTTAATCACACAATGTGAATAACAAGATATACATTAAGAGTCCTACGCATTATCCTTGTGATTTTGCCAGAACATCC
>BQNB010070699.1:0-33036 GCA_026074375.1 Tanacetum coccineum
TAGTTATTAGTTTTCATCTGTTTTAAGATTCATAGCCATTAGATCTATAGTTTAAATTTCTGTCATTAAAATCTATAAAAACTAAAAGTATTTAGCATTAATAGTAGATCTTGGATTATTGCTTATCTAGTTGATTAATCATGATCATTAAGCTAGTTTTAAGTAGTTAATTATCTGAAATTAAGGTCTTATTAGTTAACTTTACATTTTAGATTCTTAATCAAATGTTGTCAAGTCATAAAGGGGTGTTTGGATTAAGTGTTCTTGACCTCAAAAAGTCAAATTAGGGAATGTAATTTGTTTTAGTAAGTTGAGTTTTCATTTAAAATCAGTAGTTTAAGAGTTTTTAAAGGTTAGATTGTTAGTTTTCAAAAGATATGGTTTATTATCTTTGTTCCTGCACCAGGGTAAGTTATCTCTAAATTTCACTTGTGCAATTTATGATCTAAGCCCTCAAAGGTTTAGATCTTGCTTGCATTGTTGTTTATACACTCTATTTGAGTGTGTTTAAGTGCAGGATTTCTCTTAGGAAACCTGCACTAGTTAATTTGCACTTGTGCAAAAAGCAACAGTACTAACAAGACTAACTTAAAGTTAGTACTGTCACCTTTAACTTAGCTTTTTAGTTAAGTAAAAGTAGTATTTAGGATTTTAAATTCAAGTAAGATTAAGTTTAGGTAAAGCTTAATATAGATTAAGACTAAACTTTCATTTTCTAGCTTATTTACTTAGTCAAATTTAGCTGTCAAAAGTCTTTCAAAAACCTCAAAAGCCAAAAACAGTTAGAAATAGAATTTAGTTTTTAAGTTTTAGATTTTAGCTTAAAGTAGTAGGTTTTATTGCTTAAATTAGTTGCTCTTCAGTTGTTTGTCAGGTTTACAAAGGCTTATTTGCTGTCTTTACTATTAGAGCATTTTAGCTTATTTTGGTTTTAAGCTTATTTTCTAGATTTCTAAGTTTGCTTGTTTCCTCATCATTTTCAGTAGCTTAAAAGTATTTTAAGCTATATTTTCTTTTCATTTTTAGATTAAGCACATCTTAAGCTTTTAAGAACACTTTTCCTTTTTAGATTTGAGCTTAGTTTGAGCTTATTATAGTTATTTAAGTAAGAATAAGCCCAAACACCTAGTTTCTGTAACAACTTTTAGATAAGCTGTTTTAGGGCTTATTAGTCAGTTTTAGCTTATGTTCCTTTTGTTAAAATAGCTTATTTTCAAGTCCTCGAACCCACGACCTCTCAGTTATAACACACACGACTTAACCAGTTTGCTACATTAGCTCATCCATTCACATAACACACAATCAAATACTAGTACACGTTTTCATCCTCCTTTTTATAAAAAAGCCGTATCTTATTAAGCTCATTTGAGAGCTTATTTGTTTAGCATTTTGGTTTTTCTTATTTTTCTTATAATCCTGCTAGTGTTTAGGACTTTTCCTGAATTTTTCAGATTTTTCTAGCTTTTATTTTATTTTTAATCATTTTTCGAAAGGTAAAATCTTAAAAAATACATAAAAAATAGAAAAAAGTTTCAGAAAAATACAAAAAAATAATTTTTAGTTTTATAAAAAATAGCTTAAGGTTTACATCCAGAAAAATCATTTTTATACTTTTTAGATTTTAAATTTCATTTTTGAGCTTTTATTTTAAATATTAAAAATAGGATTTTAAAATTAAAAATAGTTTTCTTTGCTTTTATAATATTTTAGATTTTTCTAAGCTTAAAAATCATTTTTCCAAATTTTTAGTACTTAATTTGCTATTTTTTAAGATTTAATTAGATTAAATTAGTTTTTAATTCATAATAAATTCAAAAATAATCAAAAAAATGTTTTTCTTTTTCCTAAAATTTTCTTTTGTCCTATCTTAGGTTTAGAAATTTAGTTTACATTTTTAGGAATAAAATTTAGTAGGCTTGCTTATTAGTCGCGTTTTATTATTTTACCGTATTTGTTTAATTGTTTAAATTGCCTTTTAATTTTCCAATTTAATTGTTGCTTTTTATTTAGTAGTCATAGCTTACCAAATCAAATATCTTTGCTTTATTCAAATCAGAATCCAAACTTAAACGAGGTTTCAATTTCACTAGTCGTTGGGGAAACGACCCGGGTGATCATACTTACCCGGTTAAATATACGTATTATATATTATATTTTATATATATTTTTGAGAGTGAATTTTATCAAGGGTAACTTGGTAACTTTCTTAATTACTCTTTTAAAGTATTATATTTTATATATATTTTACGTGTATTAAAACTTACAATCAGTTTTTGGCGCCGTTGCCGGGGACTAGTAGTAATATTATGTAGTAATGAATAAGTATTTTTTGTTGTGAGGAGGTGTGCCTCTTCCATTCTCGTGTCTTGTGTTTTTTTTGTGATTGTCCAGGATTGTCTCGGATTTTTGAAGCCTCTCATGCTCGCGGTTTTGTCCTTCGATCATTCGAGATTCAAATCTTCAGCTTCATTTGGGAAATCCAATATCCTAATCTAATCGACTAACGTTTATCTTTAAGCATACTTAATAAATGGCTTAGGATTTACGTAGAGACCCTTCTTAAAACATTGAGGACAATGTTTAATTCTAGTATGGGGGGGGGGATCTATCGATTTGATTGTGCCTGCAGTCGTTGTTTTCACGTAATCCCATTTTTACCACCAAAATACCAAAAAAATGAAAAAATTTAAAAAATTTCAAAAATAAAATAAGTGTTTTGTTATAATTTTGACTTTCCTGCTGGGTAGAATAAGAATAAATTTTGACTTGATCGGGCGTATTGAGCTCTAGCTTGATCCTTAACTTTTAGACTAAGCGTTTGCGGATTTTCGCGAAGAACGAAAAATGATAGAGTTAATTATGAGTTGGATGCTAAACAAGGATTATTTGGAAATCTTAAGAGCTCATGTATGTAATTTGTGGCTTTTTCTCCCATAAGCTCCTAACCGGACTAATAATACGTGCTATTTTTGGAAATTAAACTTAAATCAACAATTTTTGAGATGTAGTCGATAGCAAAAATTTTAGTCTTAGTTCAAATTTATACTTAAATTTTTCAAAAAGAAGTCTTCTATATATCGTGAAATAAAGTAAAATGAAAAAAAAATGAAAAATATGATGAAAAATGAAAAAATAATGAATAATAAATATAAACTGTGGGCTGATAAAAGTTTGCTGCATCTTGCCGGCTCACAACCGATGTTACAGCCTTCTAAAGAAAGCCCATAGTAAGAATAATAATCCGAGACTGATAAAAGTTTGTTGCATCTTGCCGGCTCACAACCGATGTTGCAGCCTTCTAAAAGGTCGAGGGTTACAATTGCATCATGGTTATGTTTAATATTAAGTGTGAATTAATAAATGAAAATCTCTTTTTGTTAAATTTAAATATGCTTTTGAACTTTGACTATTTCATTTTAAGTTTTTAAATAAGCTATGTGTAAACGGGAAACCTAAGAGTTTTTGAAACCAAAGGTCCGTGAGTCCCGATACTAGTCTCTGTGGGGTATTGTCCAAAAGCCTTGTCAATTAGACAGCAAGGGTTGGTTGGGATTGTTGCGCCGACGAAAGTCGTATTGGTGATGATCTCGCCTTCAAACTCATTATTCTCGGGTAGAACGTGAAGCATAAATTTGCAAAGTTGAACTCCATGAGTTGGACAATTCAAAATGGCACATTCACCTAAGATATAATAATTGTCGAGAGCGAAAAGTTCACAAGTTGCAAATATGAGTAGTGTTAGCATCTTAACTGATATTAAACGGTGATTTCGTTTTAAGCTTGGTTTGGGTATGTGTAAAAAAGTCGGGGCCGTTGATTTATCCTTCTTGGGCATTCTAGGATTGAAATGCATCTTGTTCTATGATCCCTAACGGTTATGAAAATAATGAAAGTCAAATATGTTAGTTAGTTGCTTAAAAAATGTGTAGGAATAAGTGTATATATTTAGGAATGATAAAAATTGGGCTTTTCGAAGCTATTGATTCTTTAATTTCCCTCGATGAACACTTAGCTACTTTTCGAGGTAATTAGTCGAGAGGGATTGAGATTCATAGTTTTCTAAGTGCTTATAGCATTGCGTGAGGACACGGAAATATCTTAGTATGGGGGATTTTGGTATGTGCTTAATTACACATACCATTTTCCACTAAAACCGGACTTAAATGACCAAAAACGTACCAAAAATACATTGTATTTGTATGTTTTGCATTTGTATTGTGCAGGTAACGGATATCTAAGAAAAGGACAAAATCAAAGCCAAAACGACAAAACCGAGCACTAAAACGGAAAGAGCGTAAAAGAAAAGACAAATCAAAGCCAAAAGTCAAAAAGTCAAAGTCAACCAAAGTCAACCCCGACAAAGTCAAAGTCAAAGGCGGAGCCGATATCGAAGAAATGTTAAATGGGCCAACCTGTACCCATCTAATGGGCCGAGTCAGCCCATTTATACATTACATGAAGACTTGTACAAGAAAAAGGCCCAACACCTTTTTTATTATTACTCGGCCCAAGTCCTAGGCCCAAACCCCTTATAACACCCGTTAACCCCAACCCTTTTATAGTTTAACTCTGTTAGTCCTTAAAAGGACTAACAATGCAAACCTTTTATAAACAAAAAGGACCAAAGATGCGCCAAATTGCAGAGAAGGACGATGGGTTGCTAAATAACAACATATAAACTCAGGGACCAAACTTGCCATTTCCTTAGCTTTTAAAAATTGCGTGAACACTGTTCATTATCTCCCAAATCGTGTGTCCTCTCCTCCACTACTCGCCAAAATGACAGACATTGTTCCTCTTTCTTCTCCCCTTTGTCGACCAACTCCTCTACACACCTTATCCCACCACACAAGCCAACAAATGACACCTTGGCAATCCCTTGCAAGCTCATTCGGCAAAGAATAAAGACAAAAATGAAGGGCTAAGATCAAGAGACTTGGGGACTACTCATTTTTTATGGCCAAGATTGCTTTTTGAGCTCACTCACACAACAAGCACACCCACAAAAGCTCTCACAAAGAAATCACACATCTAGAACCTTCAATAGCTTGTTATAAATGGGACTCATTGTAAGCCCTTGGGCACTAAGTTTTTTTTACCTAGTTCTAGTTTTTAGCTTGTTTTTAATCTTTGTTTTTAATTTCCAAGTCCTGTAATTTTTTTCAGTATTAATGAAAATTTAAAGTTTTTAAGTCTACTTTTGAATTCCTGTTTTTCTTTTGTTAAAAGCCTTTTATAAGCTCTTATTTAGACATTTAAACAATCTGTTTTTAACTTAAATATAAGGTACTAAAGAAAATTTTACAAAAACCGAAAAAACCCAAAAAAATCCACTCTAAAATACCACAGCTTTTTGGATGATAAGCCAAACTTGGATGGGCTTATGGACACTACTAGCTTATCTTTAATAAGCTAGAGCTTGTAGATAAGCTCTTTTGAGCATTGTTTGCCCTGTTTAAGCAAGGGTATTTGTAAGTCTTCATTTTTCCATTTTTAGCTTATTTTCGATTCAACTGCTTATTTGTGCTTATTGCTTGCTTATATTTGCTTATTTTTATTTGCTTATGATGTTAGTTGCTTATTATGCTTATCTTATAGTTTAAAAGCTATTTGTGCAAGTTTTGTTAAAATCTGTCTAATTTAGCTTATAAATTTGTATAATTGTTTAGCTTATTGTTCTGGCTTATTTGATGGTTTAAAGTTGTTCATTAGGATTGTCTTAAGCTATTTAAAATCTGGTATTAAAGATTTGTTCATAAAAAAATCAGTTTAAGATGGTTTATACGCAATACTAACCCATGGTTAGTACTGTTTGTACCATTTGACCCATTTAAGGATTTTGGTAATAACATTTGAGGTTTTTAAATCCGCTTAGGGTGTTTGTTTTAGTTTAGAATTAGTTTTTAAGGAATTGTGTATGCTTATCTTAAATATGTGGTTTCAAAACAGTTTAGTTTAGCTTATGTGATTAAATCTTTGAATCTTGAGCTTTTATGATCATTTTGTGTTTGTGCAAGTTTTAAAAGTGACTAGAAACCATAAGCTTTAAGTCTGCATTGTTAGTTTGCATTTTGCCAAATTTTATTATTATTTTTTAACTAAGTGTTGAAAAAAGGAGAAAATGTTTTTTCAAATGCTTTTTGTGGCTTATTCTTAATTTCAAAATGGTTTTTGATTGATGATATAAGTTCTTTGAGGTTTAAATTTGATCTGTTTGTTGGTCTCATATTCATAAGGTTCTATTTAAGTGCTTATTTTTAAGCTCAAAAGTGGTGTTTTGTGAAGATTGCAAAAAAATTTCTAAGTGTCAAATCTGTGTGAACTAGCTTTTTCATTAAGCCTTTTAAGGGCTTATTTGAATTTCAAACTGCGTTTTGATTGTTGATTTAAGTATCTTTTTGGCCAAGCTTTTTAGTGGTATAAGCCACTAAGTCATAAGGATCTGTTTGCTAGCTTATTTTTAAGTAGAGGGGGGAGGGGGGGTGGATTTGATAAGTCTCATTTTGGCTGTTTCTTAACAGGTTGGCCAAAATGTCATTTACATATTTAGTCTTATTTGCATCTATTGCAATTTGCTTAATTTGGTTTAGTATAACTTATGATAGCGTTAGTTTAAAGTTCCATTTTAGACAGTATTTCCTTTAGTTGTGTGCTTATTTAAGCTTATTTGCTTTGTAGCGTCTTAAAAATCTTAGGTTTTATGCTTTTAAAGTATCCTGTTTTATTGCTTATTTTTAGTTGCTATTTCTTTGTTCAAAAATGCTTTTTAGATATAGCCTTTTATCTGTTTTAGCTATTTTGAGTTTATGTATATATCACTTATGGTATTATACCTAGTAGTTAGGGGTTTATGGTTTTTTGTAGGGTTTAATAGTTAGGGGTTTAGGGTTTTTGGTATATATTTTAAAGTTTATGTACATATCACTTGTGATATTATACATAATGGTAGGCGTTTAGGGGTTTTGGTATATGGTTTAGTGGTTAGGTATTTATGGTTTTCGGTATAGATTTTAAAGTTTATGTATATATCACTTGTGATATTCTACCTAGCAGTTAGGGGTTTAGGGTTTTTGGTATAAGGCTTAGTGGTTAGGGGTTTAGGGTTTTTGGTATAGGGTTTAGTGGTTAGGGAATAGGGTTCAAGGTTTTTGCTATAAGGTTTAGCGGTTAGTGGTTTAGGGTTTTGGTATAGGGTTTAGTGTTTAGTTGTTTATGGTTTTTGGTATAGGGTTTGGTGGTTAGAGGTTTAAGGTTTATATATATACCACTTGTGATATTATACCTAGTGGTTAGGGTTTAGGGTTTTTGGTATAGGGTTTAGTGGTTAGGGGTTTTAAGGTTTTTGGTATAATATCAGTGATAGATAACATATGAAAACGGAAGAAACCGTCTGAAAACTGCCGAAAACAGACAAAACATGTGAAAACAAACGAAAATTGACAGAAATGTGTGAAAACGAACAAAAACGTAAAAAACAAACGGAAAGGTAAGAAAACGGACTGAAACATATGAAAATGGATGGAAACGTCTGAAACGACCGAAAACGGAGGAAACGTATGAAAATGGACGAAAACGTGCGAAAACAAAAGAAAACGCGCAAAAACGAGCAAAAATCTGCGAAAACGGTCGAAAATGTGCTAAAGCGTAAGAAAACACGCGAAAGCGGACCGAAACGCGCGAACGCTCGCCCAAACGCGCGAAAGCTGGTCGAAACGCGCGAAAGCTGGCAGAAACGCGCGCTAACTTACTGAAACCAGACTACAATGGTCAAAATGATTTAAAAGTTGTGAAAAATCAGACTATCCGAGAGAAGCGAGAAAAAACACACATACACAAAACTGTAAAAATAAACCCTAGATCTGGGAAGAATAGGGATATACATATCACATGTTTTCACTTTAGATAATGTAAAATGAAACAATAAAAAACAAACAAAAAGTTATAAAGAAACTTGGATTTATGGTATAGATAAATATATATTATTATTGGACGAAAATTAATTTATATCGTTATCTTGATTAAATCTCACACACATTGCATAAAGTTACGAAAATTAAATTGATGTACATTCAACATTATTACGACGTATTTGTTAACTTTGTCACAAACATAATGCAATATACAGCTAGAGGATCGTCCTCTTTTCTTTTTAGATACGGTCTATAAAAAGTGCTTATTTTATGGTACATTTGGACAAAAAAAATAAGCTTGCTTTCCAAAGAAGAAGTCCATAATTTGGGGCAACTTTAAGCAATATAACCAAGAAACAAACAAGAAAAATGAGGGTGAAGATCATAATACAACTATATAATGAATTAATAATTAAAACTATTATTGTTCCAATAAACTAATAATAGCGTGCCAAAAAGAAGGCTTTATAAGCATCAATATTCAATATACCATGAAAGTGAATAAGTTTTTTAAAATTCTCAAAAAAATTAAAAAAGAATAATGTGCCACCTCAGCTAACAAATGAATTATGGAATGCTTATCTGATTTAGATATATAATAAATTAATAACTTTATAAAGGGCAAATCGCATAAAAAGGTACCCATCTTAGGGTCAATGTCAATTAAAGGTACTTATTTTTTTTTCTTAATTTAAGGTATCGATCTTCTTTTTTTGCAACGTTAGACAATTAACAGGTTTTTCGGTTACATTTCTAACGATCGTTATTTTATTATTGCATCGTTAGTCCTTTATATGATTTTGTTAAAAAAATATTTTCTACTTATTTTAAAACTTAATACACGTTTTATACACACATTTTTTACACGTTTTTATACATATTTTTATACACACATTTTTATGCACGTTTTATACACACATTTCTATACACGTTTTTTTACATGCTTTTATCCACGATTTTATACATACATTTTTAATAACAGCGTTTTTTCTCAGAAACACCATTTTTATGCACTTTTTTTTAAAGTGTAAAAACGTGTATAAAAATATGTAAATAAAAATGTGTGTATAAAACATGTCTATAAAAATATGTATAAAAATGTGTGTATAAAACCGTGGATAAAATCATGTAGAAAAACGTGTATAAAAATATGTGTATAAAAATGTGTAAAAAATGTGTGTATAAAAACGTGTAAAAATGTGTGTATAAAACGTGTATAAGTTTTAAAAATAAATAGAAAATATTTTTTTTAACAAAATCATATGAATGACTAACGATGCAATAATAAAATAACGATCGTTATAAATTTAATCGAAAAACCTGTTAATTGTCTAACGTTGCAACAAAAAAAAGATCGATACCTTAAATTAAGAAGAAAAAAGATGAGTACCTTTAATTGACATTGAACCTAAGATCGATATTTTTTTATGCGATTTGCCCCTTTATAAAATACCATTAATTCATTTGTCTCAAGACAGTAATTCAATAAACAGGCTAGATACAAACATGAAACATCTATTTATTGTACATAATAACATTAACCTATTTTGTAAGATAAAATATCTGATTACATAATAATATCCTAAAGTAATACGAGTATCATTTGGCCATAAAGCATACTTGATTAGGACCGTTTTTGACCAGGCTAGAGACTGTCGTCATGTGGATTGGCTGATGACCAATTCTAGAACCATCTTTGTTATATTTACATTTCAACATCACATAATAAATATATACATATGCTTTAAATAAAATTAACAGCAAATTTTATTAAGAAAAGCGAAACGAAGAACTAGGCCTAAAAAAAGCTATAAAACGAATAAAAAAACGGGTTTGAGAACAGGGACGAAGTCAGGACCAAATATGGTCGGGTGCACACATTTTTTTTAACCGTAATATATTAGAGTTAATAAGTGAATTAAACCGATAAGACAAGAAACACATTTCGATTGACCAAGTGCATTTATGATACATTTGGGGAAAATCGTTGTTTTTTCAAAAATTAACACTACATCGAAAAAATTCATAAATGTCTCAGGCACCCGCGAGACACCCTTAGCTCCGTCCCTGTTTGAGAAACAACCCAAAACACTGACATCAAACACCATGCACCAAACAAAACTAAGAAAATAAAATCCTCGGCTCACAGCACCAAAAGACCATGAAAAATTAAAGTTTGATGAGCGGACCGAGATCCAATGAAACGACCTTCTTTAATATTCAAAGTACTTTATACACTCGTTTTTATTATTAATATTTAAATCAAAACTGCAATTGCACTCTCAATTTAAATATCTTATTAACCGTTAATTGTTGAATAAAACACATTATGTAACACCCCAAAACCGGCTTTTAAGTATTTATTTACGAATATGCCATAGAATGAGTTTGACTAAAAAATTTATAGGTTTGAATGCATTACGTGATTGGCTAGTCAAACCCGACAGTCAAACTATAAGTATAAATAATATGTAAATGGGTTTAGAAAGTTAATGTGTCACATTTATAAAGTTTAAGACTTAAGGGACTAAAGTTGCCATGTGATAAAAGTGCTATATAAGTAATGTGGCCAAAAATAAAAGAAAGGAACTTAAGAGACTTATTGGGTTAAGTGACCAAAGTAGCACCTAACATATATCTGGATAATTCCCAAGCTTTCATAAGTTTCTAGTATTATGTGTGTGTATGTTCGTGGCATGTGGCGTGAGAACAAGAAGGATAAAAGAGGGAACCATGAAGTCTTGATAATGCGCATTGAAGAAGGATTAGCTGTTTAGATTCACAAGTTAATGAAACACTAGTAATAGATCCCCTCCAAGTAAGTAATCCTTATATTTAGTTGAATTGAAAAATTAAGGGTTAGGGTTCAATTATCCAAATTGGGGGTTTTGGGTAATTATGATTCTACACAAAAATTAAGATGTTTATAAATGTGGGTTAAGGGCAATTAATGAATTAAGATCAAATTGGTAATTGAAGGCTTCATCATATAATCAAAGTATGATCATATGATGTAAGCTAATGATAAAGGGTGTGTAATTGGGTTATATAAAAAAAACCCTATTTTTATGGCGGATGTTATTATTTAGAACACTACAAGAAGCTAGAAAAAATTACAAAAGTAATCAATTAGGGTTTTTTAACAAGGGATTTCCAATTGATCTTGGGCTTAAAACCGACTACACAACCATAAAATATATGACATATGGACAACATCATCAAAAAAATCTCCTAATTACAGGAGGATGATTGAACATCAAAGTAGAATTTCTGTGCCGCCAATGATCCCCACAACACATACAATAACCTTCGAACAACCCTTCAAACGCTTTAGGTAACGAACACTAGCGAGCCAAAGTAAGCCACTTCATTGTAGTAGTGTATAGTAATACGTCCCAGCTCCCACCAAAATCAACACCGTTGCGGCCAAATCTTGTCGAGCAAAAACGTGGCATGAGAAGAAAAACATGGGAGGCAGGATTCTACTTTCTAGGCGTTACAAATAGGCAATAAAAGCGAGGAATTTAACAACGCACAAGTGAAAGAATTCAATCTTGTAGGTAAACCGCATCCCAGATTAACCTTCCAAGCAAAAACATTTACCGTTAGATAGGAAGAGACTTACATCCATTCGTAGGAACATGTTGCGTTCGGAAGATTATCATCACAAGAATATCATCCATGAGACCCAGAAGACTTAAACTGAGAAAGATACTATCCTTCTAAACTCCAACTCCAACGCTCATCCATAATGGAATAGTACCCACAGCATCAAACTTCGACCTAAGCAGGTTGAGAAAGCTCCAGCTCTATGCCGCCCTTCTAGGCTGACGACGAAAAATGAGTGGGTACAGAGAAGACTGCCCCAGTATTAGGGGCAACCCCAACACCACTAATCGATTAGCCTCTCCTCATAAAGGGCTATACCAGGCCGCTTAAACGATCTTTGAAGCATATCACGCTAACCAAGATATCAACCATCCCAACAAGAAGTGTTCTCGCCATGTGCTCCAATTTTCTTCCTGATAAATTGAAAAAGGTCAATAACCTTTATCCTTAAGCGGACTTCAAGCGTGAATATGTCCTCCAAACCGATCTACATGAAACTGGAAGCATGAATTCCCAAGAGCCCCCATGAGAACTAAACAAAGCTTTGATAAAAGAGGACGCACAAAAGATGAATCATCCGTGAAAAAATGTCCAGACATCCATTTCAAAATAAGGGCAACTGTTTATGAGCAAAAAAACTGGACAAACTCCCGAGACCCCCATTCTATTTAGAAGCTAGAGTTTTATTCCAATTAAACCAGGAAGGACCTTCCAACTGAGCCGGTCAATACCATTGAAAAAATTCTTTCTAACTGATTCCAATTTTTGTAAAACTCCCAAAGGCACCCTGTAGATCGACATATGATATAGCGGGATTGAGGTGAGCACCGATTTCAAGAGAGTAAGGCGACCACCAATGGAGAGAGATTTAAGCTTCCATTTGGAAAGTCGCGATGACACCTTAGAGATAACTTTGTCCCATGAGCTAATACGATTCATATTGCATCCAACTTTGACTCCTAAATAATTAAACGGAGGGTGGAGAATGGCACACCCAATAAGGTTAGCAACAGATTCAATAGTGCTTGTGTTTACACCAATTCCCATCAACTTGATTTTATGGAGATTGATCTTGAGACCCGAAGCCAAGTAGAAGCACTTCAAGACATTAAGCAAGGTTTGGATATTTTTATCGTTCCATTCTCCAACAAAGATAACATCATCCGCGTAAAACAAATGCGATATCATGAAGGACCTGGTGATAGAAATACCTTTATAGAGACCGGCACTAAGAATCCTCTTGAATGAAAGATGAAGCGTTTCCATAATCAAGATGAAAAGAAAAGGAGATAGGGGGTCTCCTTGCTTTAAGCCTTTGAAAAATTGGAACTCCGATGTAGGATTACCATTAACAAGTACCGAACCCCTTGCGTTGTTGAGGCACCCACTGATCCACTTACACCATCTATGACCAAAACCAAATGACTTAAGACTCTCTTCCAGAAACTCCTATTTCACCGAGTCAAAAGCCTTCTCAAAATCCACCTTGAAGATCATCCCCTTAAATTTTTTATGTTTGCACCAGGAAATAAGCTCGTTAAGGATGAAAGGCCCGTCAAGAATTTGACGACTTGAGACGAAGGCCGATTGAACATCACTAATAAGACAAGGGAGCACAAGACACAATCGGTTAGCCAAAATTTTTGTAATAATTTTGTAGACACTTCCAATCAGGCTAATGGGACGAAAGTCTTTAACTAACTTGGCTTCTTGAATCTTCGGAATAAGGGCAGTGAAAGAGGAATTACAACCTCTAGGAAATTGACCATCCAAGAAGAAAGCTTTAACAGCCATAAGAACGTCTTGATTAATAAATGACCAATATCTGCGAAAAAACTCAAAAGAAAACCCGTCAGGTCCTGGGGTTTTATCAGTGCCGCAATCCCACACAGCCGCTTTAATCTCATCATAGGAGACATCACATTCAAGAGTATCCACTTGATCAGACGAAAGCCGAGTAGGAAAGACAAAATCAAAACGAAAACTGGATGATTGAGGGGGCGAAAATTGTTTCTGGAAATGCTTGAAGAATTCATTCTTAACAGCAGTTGGCTCAGAAATCCAGTTACCGTCGACAAGAATACCCCGAATAGCAAGTTGAGATCTCTTTTTGTTGATGACTCCATGAAAAAATTTAGAGTTTTCATCGCCTTCAATGGACCAATGAATTTTGGCTTTTTGTGCGAGCTCACTTGCTGACTTGGAATTTATGTCGTGAAGATCATTAAGAAGCAATATTCTGCTATTTAGGATCTCATCATTGTTTCTGCCCTGATCTATAAGCCTGTCTAGATCAGCTAACTTTTTAAGAATAATGGACTTCTTTTCATTGGACTTCATTCTAGCGTCTTTCATCCAAGCCTTGATAGCAATCTTAAGAAGCTGCAACTTCTTTTTAAGACGGATAAGGCCATTTTCCTCCACAATGTTGAAAGAGTTCCAAGTACTTTCTACAAAAGAATCAAAACCTTCCATAATAAACCAAGAGTGAAAAAACCGGAAAGGAGTAGGACCATAGTCAAAACTCGTTTCACGCAAAAGGATAGGCCTATGATCAAAAAGGTGTTTGTCAAGACAAATAGCAGATAAATGTGGAAAAGATTCCAATAAACCCTCGAAGAAAAGGAATCGGTCCAATTTACTCATCTTTGAAGCCAACATGTGAGTCCAAGTAAAAGCATATCCATCCAAGGGAGGATCGATTAAACCATTAGAGGTGATAAAATGATTAAAAACGTTGGCGCCTTGTTGATTAAAAACATAACCAAACCTTTCTCGTTCCGAGCGGACTTCATTAAAATCACCCATAAGAACCGTCTCACCATCCCATCTACTAATAAGAAGATGAAGGTAATCCCATAAAGCCCTCTTCTCGGATAACTCTTGGGGAGCATATACAGAGATAATAAGAAGTTTTGAAGAAGAGGGAATCCAAGTACCCATCAAAGCAACAAAGTAATCAGATATAGAGACGTGATCCTTAGTAAACATGTTAGGGTCCAAAATACATGCAATACCTCCTGAATTTCCACCGAAGAGACCAAACGATAAAATGTAAATTACCCCAACACTCTTTGATAGAACATAAATCAATGGCCTCCGCTTTTGTTTCTTGAAGAAAAACAAAATTTATTCTATGTTTATGACATAACTCATTTATCCACCTCATTTCGCCTTGATGCCAAGGCCTTGAATGTTGAGAGACAAAAAATTCATTTAAAATGATCAAAATCTCCTTTTGATCCGATGATAGACTCAATATCCTTAATGCACCCGTCCATGTTGTAGCCCATAGTTTGGCCTACATTGACCAATTCATCCATGAGTTCAAGAATAGAACCTCCTGCCTTGCGTTTAAATGAACCCGAATTAGAACTATTAATAGATGGCGTCCCGTGTTTCTTGCTAGCACGGAGCTTATTAGAGAGGGATTGAACACATTCGTCAATCCCTTTCGGATTGACCTCCTCCAACTTCTCCTGATCCAAAGGCCTTGGAGTAAACCCGGGGGAAAATAATGGATCAACACTTTCAGAATTGCAAGATGATTGGTGATGATTATTTTTTAACAAATCATAAATACCAAAAGGGTCTTCGAATTGTGGCGCGTTTTCTCCTGGTTTGTCCTCGTCAACATTACGATGAGTAGAGTCAACATGAACAGAATTAATAACATGATCCATTTCGTGCATAAAACTCGACTCAGAAACCCTGTCAACATCATTCGAGGCGTCAAAATTCTAAGAATTATTACCTTTTGGTTCATCTTCGTCAGATGAAACATCATCATCATTGTCTTCCTCAAAGTCAGGAGACCATGCATCCAATTCCTTGACACGAATCTAAAACGCCTTTCCTTGAACTATAAGTTTACGCTTATCATTAATAATCACGACAATCCTAGTTTTTAAACACAAATGCTTACAAGAAAAGGAGTTATGTCCAGAATCTTCCCATTTCACCAATTCTCCCCAACAAGACGCAATTTTCTTAAAAGAATTAGGTGTCCAAGCCTTAATAGGGAAACCTTTAACCGATACCCAAATAATGCGTTCATCAATGACAAAAGAGTTATCCGCCTGTTTGATTGTGGAGAACCATGATCTAACACCAATATGATCCAGGAACTTATCATAGGTGGACTTCGACTCGATAACAAAGAGAACCCACATCCCCCCAAGATAATCAAGTTTAATATTCTGAAATCCCTCTTTGGCAATCAAAACAGGAAGATTAGGAATTGTCGAAACATTCTTAACCTTACCCATAAGAGACAAGTTAAAATCATGTACCTTCATACACGATTCATCAAGGACAATAGCTGGCTTAGAATTATTAACTGAAACATGCCCCTCCTTAAGAATAGAGGCAAACGAATTTGAAGGAGCCGCTGATTTTGCTATATAAGGTTTAAAACTAGGTTTTTGGGGCTGTTCAAAAATAGGTTTAACGGGCCTTTCAAACCGAACACGGTTCGCAAAAAGATGATAACGGCCAATCCAGACGGTATTCAGGTTCTCCACCAAACGCACAAGATTAGTAACCTTAATAAACCGAACAAAATCAAACTTTTTCCCAGCTTTGGATTTTTTAAAAGGAATAAAAACATCAACAACCGTACCATAAGTGCTACATGCCTTCCAAAGATCCCTGGACGTAGTGGAGTCATGGAAGTTAGTCACATAAACAGATGAAGAGATCTTCTGTATTTGAGATTCATTGGAATGGTAAAAGCTTTGATTGTGGTTGTTCATCATGAATGATAAAAGGATTTATTTGGATTAAGGGAGATCGAAAGGTAAATAAGGGATGAAGATTGGGTTATATAAACCCATACAGTGTTTTGTTTAATGTAATAATGATTGGTGGTGATTATGGTTTAGGAAGATAATATTTTGGAAGATGATGGTGATGAAATTAAGCTATGAAATGAGGTAAGTAAATGGTTATAATATGAAGTATATTAAGTTTGGCATATATGTGTTATATGTATGTTGTGTTAAGGTTTGATAAGCAATTGGGTCAAGGTCGACTAATGGTTTAATTTGGCATAACTAACCCTTTATGTATTGAACTAGAAGTAGGACTAGTGAAGATATGTGTAAGTAAACAAGTGATGGATGAGAATGTTAATGTGTTGATGTTGTGTTAAGGTAAGATTATTCGTGGCTTATATGTTTATGCAAGTATAATATTGTTATGTCCACTTTTGGGCTAAAAGCGACGTGTACGATGCTTATATGTATAAATGATATATGATTTCATATTATTGCCTTTACTTACTAAGCGTAATGCTTACGGTTTAGTTGTTCAATGTTTTGTAGGTCCAATATGAAGAAGGTAAAGGCTTAAGAATGAGCACGGTTTGGAAAGTGTACATACTTGTAATTTGTATGCATAACGTAGAATGCCGAGCTTGAATCAAGGTTGAACCCCCATGAGTCTTAATGGTTTGTAAGTGTCAAGTGTCATGGCCAATGTCATGGTAGTGGTTTTGTATATAAAGGAAAGTAAATGGGTCAATAATGTATGCAAACGGATCAAACGGGGTGTTTGGTAAACCGCGTAAGGTGAATGTTTTGAGTCATTTAGACCACAAATGTTTATGATAATGATGTATTATGATGTCTTAATGAATTCTGGAAGTTTTGTGAAGTATCGAGTTCCGAAAGTCATGTTTTGGGTTAAATGACTTTCTGTAGTGGCGTACGCTTTTTGTTACTCCGTAAACTTCTCAAGTGTACTGAGATTACACCGTAACCACTAAGGTTACGCCATAACCTTATGTCAGTAAGTCTGTTATTTTAATTAATCTTGTTTTCGCCGTAAAAACCGAACCGTAAAGACTTAGAAAGAGTTTTTTATATCGTTGGAAAGCTTATAGAGTCTACTTTAAGATAATGAAACTTTCAAGGGTTTAAATGAAATGTATTTTATAAGGTATGTTAAGGAATGACACAAGGTCATTCTTGGTCATGCGTTTCCGCAAAAGTTTTTGATTTTTTGTAATTTTGAGTCTGAAAAAGGGCGTTTCAACTTGGTATCAAAGCTTCAGTCTAAGAGAAGTAGGTTTCCATTATAGGATGCCTAAACTTAGACCACTCGTAAATGCGTTGCCATAAGTTTAAGTAACGAAGAATGCGAATGCTTTAGTTATAAGGTAGTTAAGTGTTTGCGGCGAATAGAATGATAATGTATAGACATGGAATGATTATGAGAAATAATAAATGTTATTTTGCCATAGACTAAAGGATTAGGAATGCGGCTAAGAATGTGAAAACACTTATCAGAAAGGTGTTAAGTATAGAAGTATATGTTGATGTAATGTAAAGTCTATGGTAGGTTATGTATATATATATATATAAGTAATGTAAGATGTATATGATGATACGAGTTAAGTAATGTGAAAATGTCTTAATTATGAAAAAAGTTACCTAAGTGAAAATTATTATGAATTGAAGGAAAGTGCTTATATGAATTAGCAATAAAGGGTTAAAGTATGATAAGTCATGTAATGAAGAAAACATAATAATGTATAACGTGATGGTATGATGTGATTATGTACGAAACGTATGCAAGTAATAAATAATAATGAATGCAATCTTGTTCATTGATGTGCTGTCGTGTAGAGTCAGTTTATTGATTACCAAGTTTAAAATTTATATTTAGCCGACTTATCCTAAAACAACACTTTAACGGCCAGTGTACCCGATCGGGTGGAGTTTTGTGGTAAATAGGGTGTCGAACACTAAGAGTGAGGTCGTTAACCTTATATTCTATCAGTATTTTAGTTAATCTAGTTACAAGTTAGTTCTAATTAATGGTTAAACCTATGCTATATACGTTTCTAATGATATGGGAGGGTTTTCAGCCTGAGAGATTGGCACAGGTTTAGTGGTGACAATAATCAATTCCATACACATAAAACATGCAAAACAATAATCAAAAAATAAAAGAGCAGTACAAGCCAAATGATAGAAAACCGTATTAGCCATATTAAATCCAATTTAAATGTTGGTTTGTTGGTTTAGTGCAATGAATGCTTATCTCGAAGCGGCATATCATTCTTAAGAGTTAGGCGGGACATCATCCTAAACCTAGATACGTTGAATCCTGTCACAATTAACGCATCCGCATAAAGAATCCTTTTAGTTTAATTATAATCTATCTTAGGGATTAAAGCAATGGTAATCTTGTTAAACCCTAGCCCATCGGGACTTTACCCGCTTACTGCTTGACGGTATTTTATATACTGGTAGTTCACTGTTCAAGTCTTTACCAATTAATTAAGAACATACTTGTTGAAACATTACTGGTTACTTGCTAGTCCAAATAAGCTCATAATTCAAAGGCAAAGATAGAACATTATTTGTGATCCTATTGATCCCGTTATATAAAACACGATATGGAAAGCTATCCTGGTATCTAGATTACTTGGTCTGTATCACTAGACCCAGTTGAATGATAAGTCGCATATTCAAGCACGTAGACAAGTATAAGGTGATGAACATAATTAAACAATCAACGATTAATTAAGCAATTCGGATTAAAACAAACCAAATATTAAATCTTCATTAAGATGGCTAATACCCGAGGGTATTAGCAAATAACCATTGTAATTATACAACCTAATCAATTAACCAAGGTAAACTAAATGTTTTACCGAACGATACCAAAAATTAAATGATTACAAGAGTATAGGAATTACATTGTGTCTTTTATGGAATTAGGTTTGATGCACGACCTTGGTTGCTCTTCTTCTCTTCAGAAAATCATCTTTTATGAGTATGGTATAGAGAATATGATTTTGCACACTGAAAACTCGATTTTGAGTCTTCTATTTATAGTGTCTGAAAAAGACTAGATACGCCGTATTGAGTATGGTTAATACGGCGTATTGGGGTGTTTTCCTTGGAGTGCACGCTACGTTTATAATCAATCAAATATTCATTCCTAATTTATATTTATTCTTCGTATCTTTGAATGTCTATCCAGCTGGATACGGGGTATGTTGGAGGTTGGATACGTCGTATTGGGAATTGGTCTTGCGCGTTTTCTTGTGAACTCCAGGCGCTGATACGCAGTATCTTTTCTAGATACGATGTATTGATCATAAATAGGCAATCTTTAAATATCATTGTTTAAGCTCCAAAAAGTGCGCCTTTTAGCATAGCTTCACAAATCACTCAGTAATTACTGCAATTAACAACTTTAAAGCAACTAAGTACCAAATCTTGCAATAATTATGTAAAAGTGGGTAAAATAATTAAGATAAATGATGCTATAAAGTGACGTTATTTGATATCATCATTCATATATAAAGGAGGGCAGTGACGGACCCAGGAAAATGGCTTGGGGGGCAAAAAAATTTTTTTGGCAATGGCAACAAAATGTGGAAGAAAAAACTAAGATCGAAATGATAAATCGAGTATTTTTAGTTAGAGATAAGGATTTATAAGATTTTAAAGTGTTGAATTTGGGTTTTAGCACGCGAGTGGGGGGGCAATTTGAATCTCGAGTGGGGGGCACTCTCGAAAAAAGGTCAAAATTACACTAAATTTTTGATTTTTTCGACGAGTCATGGGGGGCACTTGCCCCCCATATTTAAACAATAGATCCGTCCCTAAAGGAGGGGTACGATAAGTAAAATGGATAGACGAGTACACTTTAAGTTAAACCAAATGAAT
Organism: Tanacetum coccineum; assembly: GCA_026074375.1. Lineage (NCBI taxonomy): Eukaryota > Viridiplantae > Streptophyta > Magnoliopsida > Asterales > Asteraceae > Tanacetum > Tanacetum coccineum. Next base: position 20,207 of record BQNB010070699.1, read on the forward strand.
AAATGGTAAAGAATGATTAGAATCATGTAAATGAATGAAAGGAATGTATTGATGAATAAAGTAAAGTAAGTGAGCATATTCTAAACATAATATATGTAAGGTTTACGTGCGAAAAGTTAAGCAAACTAAAATGATGCTTTAGTATAGAAAAATAAATAAGCTGTCAACTTGGGGTTGACAAGAAAATGATGAATGAAATGTGAAATCATATACGTAAATGTAATTTATGAGAATGACAAGTATCATTCGGATTTTTTGAAAAATAAAGAAAAATGGATAAAGTGTAAGCTAGAATTGCGTAAGGAAATAAGAATAGAAATGAAAAAGTATATGATTAGAAAAGTATGTAAATAACAAAAAGAGGTAAAGAATGATAAATTTAAATTTAGCTTGGATCCAATGACTAATGTAATGGTATCCTTCGGTATAGCCTAATGTAATGATATCATTCGGGATAACCTAATATAATGGTATCTTTCGGGATAGCCTAATATGATGGTATCCTTTGGGATAGCCTAAGAATGTTAATTATACCACAAAGGTATCGATAATGGGCGAATTACTACAGGGAGAAAGCCAAGTTTCCTTTGGGAAAAAGTTAAGGAAATTAGATCCAAGACTATAAAAGATGATATCAAAAGTAAATGTGATAGCAATATGAGATGAATGGAAAGTAACGAAGACTTAAGCAAGTTCGAGTGTTATGATAGGAGTATATAAGTAGGATGGGTTATAATCTCATTATTTAAATGGATTGGGACGCCTCTTCATTTAAATAAAGAAATTGTGAATCACCGAACCATAAGTTTGTACTTCTTTATTTGTATTGATTGGGATGATTCACAATGTAAATAAAGAGGTATGGATGAGTGGGCTTATGTGTTCTCGGCATAGCATGAGATGAATTAAGGAAGTAAAAAATGGAAGTCTAAAATTAGTTAGACATTTTAGGAGATAAGATAGGTTAAATAAGAAATTGATTGATACCTTTAGAAGAGACTTTAGGGAGAAGGTTAGGTTTAAAACGTTAAGAGTACATGACTAAGGATTAAAATTGATTGATGTTATAAGATGCCTTATGGCATTGTTTCAGTGTAAGTAATGGCTATGGTGGTTGCTAGGTTGTATTAGCACCCTTAAGTGAAATGTGAAAATATTGGTTAAAGTTTGAAATTATGAAGTCAAAGGTATTAAGTTTCCAAGCGAATTATAGTCCTTGGTGGAAAAGTTACTAAAAGAAGGAACGAAAACAAAATATTATAATGGAAACGTTAAAAAGAAATGTCAAAATGACTATGCTAAATAAGAAAGTATTAACTAATGTTGAAGTACGTCCCAAGTCCAGATATGTAAATTTTCACGTAGAACATGAGTTCGCTATAAAAAGAAAAGTAAAGGAAAAATTTAAAGAAAGGAAATGAAAGGAACTAATGATATGAGAGAAAGTTACATAATGATGGAAATAAAAAAAAAAAATAAGTGGGGGGTGGGTGGTAGGGGATAGGGGGGGGGGATGGGGGGGAAAAAAGAAATCAAAAAAAAATCGAAAATTGGTAAATGCGCACTTAAATACTGGTCATCAATGAAAGATGTAAGTATGATAGAATGAACTTGAAGTAGAACGAGTTAAGGAGATGTCGAGGTGGCTTGATGGCAAAACCATGGTAGGGTGATGCAACTATTGAGTATATATTTGAGAATGCTTAATGAATGAGGAGTAAAACATGACCCAGTTATGTTAATACGATAGTGAAGAGATTTTGAGGACGAAATCTAAATAAGGGAGATAGATTTATAACACCCCAAAACCGGCTTTTAAGTATTTATTTACGAATATGCCATAGAATGAGTTTGACTAAGAATTTTATAGGTTTAAATGCGTTCGTGATTGGCTAGTCAAACCCGGTAGTCAAACTATAAGTATAAATAATATGTAAATGGGTTTAAAAAGTTAATGTGTCACATTTATAAAGATTAATACTTAAAGGAACTAAAGTTTCCATGTGATAAAAGTGTTATATAAGTAATATGGCAAAACATAGAAGAAAGGAATTTAAGGGACTTATTATGTTAAGTGACCAAAGTAGCACCCAACATATATCTGGATAATTCCCAGGCTTCCATAAGTTTCTAATATTATGTGTGTATCTGTTCTGTGACGTGATAACAAGAAGGAAAAAGGAGGGAAACCATGAAGTCTTGATAATCACATTGATGAAGGATTTGTGTTTAGATTCAAGTAATGAATCACTAGTAATGATCCTCCAAGTAAGTAATCCTTATATTTAGTTGAATTGAAGAATTAAGGGTTAGGGTTCAATTATCCAAATTAGGGATTTTGGATAATTATGGTTCTACACAAGAATTAAGATGTTTATGAATGTGGGTTAAGGGCAATTAATGAATTAAGATCAAATTGGTAATTGAAGGCTTCATCATATAATCAAAGTATGATCATATGATGTAAGATATTGATTAAGGGTGTGTAATTGGGTTATATAAACCCTTACAATGTTTTGTTTAATGTAATAATGATTGGTGATGATAATGGTTTAGGAAGACAAGATTTTGGAAGATGATGGTGATGAAATTAAGCTATGGAACGAGGTAAGTAAATGGTTATAATGTGAAGTTATATTGAGTTTGGCATATATGTGTTATGTGTATGTTGTGTTAAGGTTTGATAAGCAATTGGGTCAAGGTGCTTGGATGTCTAATGGATTGATGGTTGCATAACTAACTCTTTATGTGTTGAACTAGAAGTAGGACTAGTTAATATATGTGTAAGTAAGCAAGTGATGGACGAGAATGTTAATGTGTTGATGTTGTGTTAAGGTAAGATTATTTGTGGCTTATATGTTTATGTAAGTATAATATTGTTATGTCCACTTTTGGGCTAAAAGCGATGTGTACGATGCTTATATGTATAAATGATTTCATATTATTGCCTTTACTTACTAAGCATAATGCTTACGGTTTAGTTGTTTAATGTTTTGTAGGTCCAATATGAAGAAGGTAAAGGCTTAAAAATGAGCACGGTTTGGAAAGTGTACATACTTGTAATTTGTATGCATAACGTAGAATGCCGATCTTGAATCAAGGTTGAACCCCTATGAGTCTTAATGGTTTGTAAGTGTCAAGTGTCATGATCAATGTCTTGGTAGTGGTTTTGTATATAAAGAAAAGTAAATGGGTCAATAATGTATGCAAACAGATCAAACGGGGTGTTTGGTAAACCCCGTAAGGTGAATGTTTTGGGTCATTTAGACCACAAATGTTTATGATAATGATGTATTATGATGTTTTAATGAATTCCGGAAGTTTTGTAAAGTATCGAGTTCTGGAAGTCGTGTTTTGGGTTAAATGACTTTCTGTAGTGGCGTAAAATTTTTGTTACGCCGTAAACTTCTCAAGTGTACTGAGATTACGCCGTAACCTCAAGTCATTAAGTTTGTTATTTTGATTAATCTTGTTTTCGCCGTAAAAACCAAACCGTAAATAGTTAGAAAAAGTTTTTTATATCGTTGGAAAGCTTATAAAGTCTACTTTAAGATAATGAAGTTTTCAAGGGTTTAAATGAAATTTATTTTATAAAGTTTGTTAAGGAATGACACAAGGTCATTCTCGGTCATGCATTTCCATAAAAGTTTTTGATTTTTCGTTAAATTTCGAGTCTGAAAAGGGGCGTTACAACTTGGTATTAGAGCTTCAATCTAAGAGAAGCAGGTTTCCATTATAGGATGCCTAAACTTAGACAATTCGTATATATGTTGCCATAAGTTTATGAAAAAATTATTTCTAACTGATTCCAATTTTTGTAAAACTCCCAAAGGCACCCTGTAGATCGACATATGATATAGCGGGATTGAGATGAGCACCGATTTCAAAAGAGTAAGGCGACCACCAATGGAGAGAGATTTAAGCTTCCATTTGGAAAGTCACGATGACACCTTAGAGATAACTTCATCCCATGAGCTAATACGATTCATATTGCATCCAACTTTGACTCCTAAATAATTAAACGGAGGGTAGAGAATGGCATACCCAATAAGGTTAGCAAGGGCAGATTCAATAGTGCTTGTGTATACACAAATTCCCATCAACTTGCATTTTTATGGAGTTGAACTTGAGACCCGAAGCCAAGTAGAAAACACTTCAAGACATTACCAAGTTTGGATATTTTTATCGTTCCATTCTTCAATGAAGATAACATCATCCGCGTAAAACAAATGCGATATCATGAAGGACCTGGTGATAGAAATACTTTTATAGAGACCGGCGCTAAGAATCCTCTTGAATGAAAGATGAAGCGTTTCCATAATCAAGATGAAAAGAAAAGGAGATAGGGGGTCTCCTTGCTTTAAGCCTTTGAAAAATTGGAACCCCGATGTAGGATTACCATTAACAAGTACCCGGGCGAACACCCTCCTTGTTGAGAAGGCACCCACTGATCCACTTACACTATCTATGTGACCAAAACCAATATGCCTAAGAGTCTCTTCTTCCAGAAACGTCCCATTTTCCCCACACCGAGTCAAAAGCCTTCTCAAAATCCACCTTGAAGATCATCCGCCCTTAAATTCTTTATTGTTTGCACCAGGAATAATGCTCGTTAAGATGAAAGGCCCCGTCAAGAATTTAAACCGACTTGAGACTAAGGCCGATGAACATCACTATTTAAGACAAGGGAGCACAAGACACAATCGGTTAGCCAAAATTTTTGTAATAATTTTGTAGACACTTCCAATCAGGCTAATGGGACGAAAGTCTTTAACTAACTTGGCTTCTTGAATCTTCGGAATCAGGGCAGTGAAAGAGGAATTACAACCTCTAGGAAATTAACCATCCAAGAAGAAAGCTTTAAGCAACAGCCATAAGAACGTCTTGATTAATAAATACCAATATCTTGAAAAAACTCAAAAGAAAAACCCGTACAGGTCCTGGGGTTTTATCCGTGCCGCAATCCCACACACGATACATCCGCTTTAATCTCATCAAAGGAGGACATCACATTCAAGAGTATCCACTTGATCGTCAAACAAAAAGACGACAAGCCGAGTAGGAAAGACAAAATCAAAACGAAAACTGGATGATAGAGGGGGTGAAAATTGTTTCTAGAAATGCTTGAAGAATTCATTCTTAACAGCAGTTGGCTTAGAAATCCAGTTACCGTCGACAACAATACCCCGAATAGCAAGTTGAGATCTCTTTTTGTTGATGACTCCATGAAAAAATTTAGAGTTTTCATCGCCTTCAATGGACCAATGAATTTTGGCTTTTTGTACGAGCTCACTTGCTGACTTGGAATTTATGTCGAAAGGAAATTGCTTATATGAATTAGCAATAAAGGGTTGAAGTATGATAATTCATGTAATGAAGAAAACATAGTAATGTATAACGTGATGGTATGATGTGATTATGTACAAAACGTATGCAAGTAATAAATAATAATGAATGCAATCTTATTCATATATGAAGGAGAGGTATGATAAGTAAAATGGATAGACGAGTATACTTTAAGTTAAACCAAACAAATGAATGGAAAAGAATGATTAGAATCATGTAAATGAATGAAAGGAATGTATTGATGAATAAAGAAAAGTAAGTGAGCATATTCTAAGCACAATATATGTAAGGTTTACGTGCGAAAAGTTAAGCAAACTAAAATGATGTTTTAGTATAGAAAATTAAATAAGTTGTCAACTTGGGGTTGACAAGAGAACGATGAATGAAATGTGAAAACATATACGTATATGTAATTTATGAGAATGACAAGTATCATTCGGATTTTGTGAAAAATAAAGGAAGATGGATAAAGTGTAAGCTAAAATTGCGTAAGGCAATAAGAATGAAAATGAAAATGGTTAATACGCAAAAAAGTTACTAAAAATTAGCCAAATGTTCACCTAAGTTACTATTGTTTTTTTGGTTACAAATAAGTTACTCAAGTATAAGGGTTTAATATTTGGGTTACTAAACCTTTAAAACAGTGTACAAAGAGGTTACTCAAGTATACGGGTTTATTATTTTTGTTACTGAACCTTTTACAAATTTGGCCTGCTGACCCTTAAAAAAAGTCAATCGTATACTTGGCCAAACTTGAGTAACCTATTTGTAACAAAAAAAACAATAGTAACTTAGGTGAACATTTGACCAAACTTTAGTAACTTTTTTGTGTATTAACCCAAATGAAAAAGTATATAATTAGAAAAGTACGTAAATAAAAAAAGGGGTAAAGAATGATAAATTTAAATTTAGCTTGGATCTAATGACTAATGTAATGGTATCCTTCAGGATAGCCTAATGTAATGGTATCCTTCAGGATAGCCTAATGTGATGGTATCCTTCGGGATAGCCTAAGAATGTTAATGATACCACAAGGGTATCGATAATGACGAATTCCTACAGGGAGAAAGCCAAGTTTCCTTCGGGAAAAAGTTAAAGAAATTGGATCCAAGACTATAAAAAATGATATCGAAAGTAAATGTGATAGCAATATGAGATGAATGGAAAGTAACGAAGACTTAAGCAAGTTCGAGTGTTATGATAGGAGTATATAAGTAGGATGGTTTATAATCTCATTATTTAAATAGATTGGGACGCCTCTTCATTTAAATAAAGAAATTGTGAATCACCGAACCATAAGTTTGTACTTCTTTATTTGCATTGATTGGGACGCTTCTCAATGTAAATAAAGAGGTATGGATGAGTGGGCTTATGTGTTCTTGGCATAGCATGAGAGGAATTAAGGAAGTAGAAAATGGAAGTCTAAAATTAGTTAGACGTTTAAGGAGATAAGACAGGTTAAATAAGAAATTGAGTGCGACCTTTATAAGAGACTTTAGGAAGAAGGCTAGGTTTAAAACGTTAAGAGTACAGGACTAAGGATTAAAATTGATTGATGTTATAAAATGCCTTATGGCATTGTTTCAATGTAAGTAATGGCTATGGTGGTTGCTAGGTTATATTAGCACCCTTAAGTGAAATGTGAATGTATTGGTTAAAGTTTAAAGTTATAAAGTCAAAGGTATTAAATTTCTAAGCGACTTATAGTCCTTGGTAGGAAAGTTACTAAAAGAAGGAACGAAAGCAAAATATTATATTGGAAACGATAAAAAGAAATGTCAAGATGACTACGCTAAATAAGAAAGTATTAACTAATGTTGAAGTACATCAAGTCAAGATAATGTAATTTTACGTATGACATGTAGTTCGTGATGAAAATTTAAGAAAGGAAATGAAAGGGAACGTAATGATATAAAGAAAGTTACTAAAATGATGGAATCGAAAATAGTAAATGTCACTTAAATGAAGTTTGTCATCAAAAAAAGTGTAAGTATGATAGGAATGAACTTGAAGTAGAACGGGTTAAGGATATTTAGAGGTGGCTTGAGTTGCAAAACCATGTAGGTTGATGCAACTAGTTGAATATATATTTGAGAATGCTAAGATGAAGTGAGGAGTAAAACTTAACCAAGTTATGGTTAATATTAGACGAAGAGATTTCGGGGATGAAATCTAAATAAGAGGGATAGATACCTCAAAACCAACTTTTAAGTATTTATTTACGAATATGCCATAGAATGAGTTTGACTAAAACTTTTATAGGTCTGAATGTGTTACGTGATTGGCTAGTCAAACCTGGTAGTCAAACTATAAGTATAAATAATATATAAATGAGTTTAGAAAGTTAATGTGTCACATTTATAAAGATTAAGACTTAAGGGACTAAAGTTGCCATGTGATAAAAGTGTTATATAAGTAATGTGGCCAAAATAGAAGAAAGGAACTTAATGGACTTATTGTGTTAAGTGACCAAAGTAGCACCTAACATATATCTGGATAATTCCTAGGCTTCCATAAGTTTCTAGTATTATGTGTGTGTTTGTTCTGTGGCGTGAGAACAAGAAGAAAAAAAAGAAGAAAACCATAAAGTCTTGATAATCACATTGAAGAAGGACTAGTGTTTAGATTCAAGTAATGAATCACTAGTAATGATCCTCCAAGTAAGTAATCCTTATATTTAGTTGAATTGAAGAATTAAGGGTTAGAGTTCAATTACCCAAATTGGGGGTTTTGGGTAATTATGGTTCTACACAAGGATTAAGATGTTTATGAATGTGGGTTAAGGGCAGTTAATGAATTAAGATTAAATTGGTAATTGGAGGCTTTATCATATAATCAAAGTATGATCATATGATGTAAGCTAATGATAAATGGTGTGTAATTGGGTTATATAAACCCTTAAAATGTTTTGTTTAATATAATAATGATTGGTGATGATTATAGTTTAGGAAGACAAGATATTGGAAGATGACGGTGATGAAATTAAGCTATGAAATGAGGTAAGTAAATGGTTATAATGGGAAGTTATATTGAGTTTGGCATATATGTGTTATGTGTATGTTGTATTAAGGTTTGATAAGCAATTGGGTCAAGGTGCTTGGATGTTTAATAGACTAATGGTTTAGTTTGGCATAACTAACCCTTTATGTGTTGAACTAGAAGTAGGACTAGTGAAGATATGTGTAAGTAAGCAAGTGATGGATGAGAATTTTAATGTGTTGATGTTGGGTTAAGGTAAGATTATTCGTGGCTTATATGTTTATGCAAGTATAGTATTGTTATGTCCACTTTTGGGCTAAAAGCGACGTGTACGATGCTTATATGTATAAATGATATATGATTTCATATTATTTCCTTTACTTACTAAGCGTAATGCTTACAGTTTAGTTGTTCAATGTTTTGTAGGTCCAATATAAAGAAGGTAAAGGCTTAAGAATAAGCATGGTTTGGAAAGTGTACATACTTGTAATTTGTATGTATAACGTAGAATGCCGTGCTTGAATCAAGGTTGAATCCCCATGAGTCTTAATGGTTTGTAAGTGTCATGGTCAATGTCTTGGTAGTGGTTTTGTATATAAAGGAAAGTAAATGGGTCAATAATGTATGCAAACGGATCAAACGGGGTGTTTGGTAAACCCTGTAAGGTGAGTATTTTGGGTCATTTAGACCACAAATATTTATGATAATGATGTATTATGACGTCTTAATGAATTCTGGAAGTTTTTGTGAAGTATCGAGTTTCGGAAGTCGTGTTTTGGGTTAAATGACTTTCTGTAGTGGCGTAAACTTTTTGTTACGCCATAAACTTCTCAAGTGTACTGAGATTACGCCGTAACCACTAAGGTTACGCCGTAACCTCATGTCAGTAAGTTTGTTATTTTGATTAATCTTGTTTTCGCCGTAAAAATTAAACCGTAAAGAGTTAGAGAGAGTTCTTGATATCGTTGGAAAGCTTATAGAGTCTAATTTACAATAATGAAACTTTCAAGGGTTTAAATGAAATGTATTTTATAAGGTATGTTAAGAAATGACACAAGGTCATTCTCGGTAAAAGTTTTTGATTTTTCGTTAAATTTCGAGTCTGAGAAGAGGCGTTTCACATTATACCGTTACGACAAACATTTTATTATCTTTTAATAGACGGGCACCTTCATAAATTTTAGCCGAATATTAGTTTTCGTTTTTTACGTTTGTTTCATTTTTGAAATTCACGTGAAATATTATATGCGATTTAAAATTAATAGCGAAGTTCGAACACTAACCAATTGTACTAACATTGACATCAATATTTCTCTATAAATCAAAGACTTTCCCTGTTTTTCAATGGAAAACACGAAATCATGGTTTTCCAAGCATATACCTTACATTGTATTTGAATTATAGATTATAGTAGTAGTTATGAAACTTCTAAAACAATATGTGAAAAAGACAAGTGGTAAAAATCATATACGATTAAGATCACACGTGGTAAAAATCACATGTAATTTTATTTGTTTTATCCAACTTTGACGAAATAACTGCACTAATCTACAAGTCGAAATATAATGTGTCGTATATAAATTCATAAGTCTTATCAGCTACATTATTCAATGTTAGTAGAATAAAATAGCCAGAACATATCAGAATTTAGTAAAGTTTAGTATAGCAACAATAATAGAGATTAGCAAGAACAACCAGGTTTTATTTAAGTAGCGGTATAACATAGTATCGTAGAACAATAAGCAATTTAGAAATAGATCATATAATATGGACAATATGTGAATAAATAGACATGCATAGTATTTATTAGCAGCTATAAAAAGGTTAATGAACGTACCGAAACAGAAAATGGTTTATAAATGCCATATAATTATAACGATAATAAACGACATATGACATGTAGTAATTTCCCATAAATACAGATTAAGACTCCGTATGAGCGATGCCACATAAGCTTAGAAAGCATATTGATGAGTCTTATGATAAGACAAAGTAGTTAGAGTATGATAAATGAATCCAAGAAGTAAAATAAGTGGGCGAGACATAGCCAATTACGTAGACAAAACGTTAGAACTAGTTGAGTCACCCCGAGGTAATTCGTGAGGACACGAATAGTTTAAGTGGGGAAGAGTTGTAACAACCCAGTTTTTACGATTTTATTTAGAAATATATTATATTGCTATTAGGATATTATAAAAGTCTTTCCATTAGTGTTTAAAATAAATAAGGACTTAGAATGCAAATAGTTAACCAAGAAGGACTAGCGGTGAAAAAGACTTAATAAAAAAACATACGATGCAAAGTTAAGTCAAGTGCTTAAATTACACATATGCCTTTATGGCTTATTAAACTCGTTATGTCTACAGTTTTCTCTATTGTACATGTATTTTACTTGTGCTTATCACAAAGAAAAAGAGGAAAAACTAAAAAATAATTAATGATGAAGACAAAAAATCATCTTTATGATGATTTTGAAAGGATTTTGATGTTAACATATTGTCCACATGATGATATAAGCTTCTTAAACATGTTTTCCATCAAGATTAAGCTATTCAGATGTTGGGACTTGTAGATTAAGGAGATGATATGAGGAAACGGTAATGCTCACATTTATAGGTGACAAGCATTTCAACCACTCATTTGTTATTCAAATTGTTAATGCCCGAAATTATTACAAATATAAGTCTTTTTAAAGTAAGATTTGTAGTAGTCAAGTTTTAATATCAAAGTATATGTTTTAAAATATGTCATTTGGTTATGGGTCAAAACAGGGATGTTTGTGTTAATACTCAGACTCGTAGTATTTACGTTTCCGCTTATGAAACTCGTGTATAATATTTATGTATTATGTTAATGAAATAGATTCCAAATTTCATGTTTTCCGAAAATGATTTTATACATAGTCTAGTTATGCAGTTTTACGTATGTGCAATATTTAAAAAAATAATTCAGGGCATTTCAATATCAGATATTTTTTAATTTCTTAAGCAAATACAAAAACTAACTAAGGAAACAAAAATGTGATTTTTAAAGCGATATCCAACCAGCTTAACTAAATCCCGACTAATTATTTGTATTAAAAGACGACATAATATATCATTTATAACCGAAAATATTCCTAGATTTGTTTCAAAAAGTGAAAAACGCTTACATTAAGTTTTCGTACTCGTCATGTCGTACGTGTAAAATAATTGTTTACAATTTAATACGAAAGTTATATTTTTATCTCGTCTAGCGATAAGTAAGATTATCATCTGAGTGATTAACAATAATTTAGTTCAGACATTGCCTTGCATTCGATTTACGTATTAATTACGCTGTATAATTCTAGAAGTCGTTCACAAATCAGAATCTTGTAAGATCTGTTATCATAGTTATTAACAATAAGTTAAGGCTTTAATTTTGCAACTTGTTACTTTCATTACCGTAATTATCATGCTGTACAATTTAAAAATGAGAAAATTTAAAACGGGTGTAAGATCCTTGTATGTGTTTATCACCAATGAATCTATGCAAGAGCTCACTACTACGTTGAGACTGTTTTACGTACTTATCATACCGTTCACCATAATTATCAACATTCCTCCGTCCCACACTAAATGTCCTATTAAAAATATAATCATGCACGGTTTTAAGAAAACACAATATTCAACTATCACCCAATAAGAAGTTGAAAGTACATTTTAGAAATGTCATGATCGGTTAAAACTTGAATATGAACATTTCTATCACAGTTAGGATATTTACAAGTTTTAAAAAATACACTAACTACAATTTTCATCAAAATATATTCACCCACTAAACTCTCTTCTCATTCGTTAAAACATAAAGGGAACACTTATTTTTAAATATCCTGAAATAACAATGTAAACACTTATTATTAAACGAAACAAGTATAAAACAAAAAAAATCAAGCAAACAACAAATTAAACATTAAATTACCATAGTCAAAATCCCTCCAAAGTGCATCAATACGTTACTAAAAGTCAAAAACCATAAAACCACACATTCAATTTCCAACAAAATCTTCACAAAATACTCCAAAAAAAGTAACAAAAATAAATCCATTACTAAAAAAAGACCAAAATTCAATATATTCACAAAAAGCAATAAACAAAAAGGTGGGTTCCTTGCGCCCGACGTTGGATGTAGAGGTTCGGATCCAAACCTTTAGGTTCGGATAACATCCATTTCAAATATAAAAACACAATAAACAAATACAAACTATATTTCAATTCAAATTCACTTTTGTGTGTGTGTGTGTGTGTTTCATAAGAAAAGAAAACCAAACCCACTTGTTTCAGCCGCCATCCGACCAACAATGGCCATTGAACAACAAGAGTCCAACGTTGTTCGTGACATTAAGCCCTTCAACCGCCGTGTTATGGTTAGTCACTTTATGGGTTTTTTCTATATTTTATAAAAATGTTAGTTTTATTATGTTTAACTGGGTCATTTTTTAATTTTAAAAAAATGTGGTTTCTAGTTGTTTTTGTATAAAAATG
>BQNB010070700.1:3008-30084 GCA_026074375.1 Tanacetum coccineum
TGCTTCTTCTGCTACCTTTGTGATAGAATGGTACAAGTTTGGTGGTGAGCAATGAAAAATGTAGCCATTTCTAATGTGAATCGTAAAGAATGTGTCTTGGTTGTTTGAAATGTATGTTAGTGTTTGATATATGAGTCCATGGGCATGTTTATGGAGCGCATCATTAGAATTGTTGTAAACTTTTACAGTTTGATGTGCTAATATATTGTTCTATATACTAAAAGCCGTTGTACAGTAGCTACAGTACAAGGCTCATTTTAGTCCAACAAACACAGCAGCCCAAGGCCCACTTTCGTTCCATCATATGTATATCAGTCCACCTCCTCATCATATGTGTTATCAACCTACCATCTTCCAGACATTTCTACTCACACCCACAAATTGAAGGTTCTTCTCACCTCCATCCATCATTTTTATGAATCATCACAGGAAAATCAACCATTACATCATCCTCCCTCCCATCGTCCTACCTATCATGTTAAAAAACGCCATAATCACCTCCGTCACAAAATCCTCAAAACCCTTGAACCCTATCCTGACACGACCCGACCCGACCCGACCCGACCTGTAACACCCTCAAATCTGGGTAGCAGCGGAATGTTGAATATCCGAGGGCGTTACTTCATAGATCAATAGCACAAGGTACAAGAACGACCACTAACGTGTCGTTTTTAAAAAGATACATCGGATTAACAAAATACTTGTTCATTACATAAGCTCATGGCTTCAAATAGTTCGACAATATAAGTAAAGATTTCGGTTTATAACAAATGTTCCCAAAATGTAATACGCCCAAATCTTTAGAACTAACTCTTTCCAAAGAGTGACCCCCAATGTATCTGAGCACCCCGTGCCTTATTGACCTGAGAAAACATGCTTATGTAAATCAACAGTAGGACCGCAAGATTTCTAAGTGTATGATTAAGCAACAAATGCAAACATCATAAAAAGTAATTACGTCTACCTAAGCTCATGACACTGAAGCTCGACATGTATGAAGGCAATAAATTGCCAACATTACCTGTGAATGATGTTCTAACCTGAAACATCCCAAATCCGACATGGTATACGTTTGTTGTCCGGCAAACCGGCACAGTGAGCGCTACTTACCCAAACGGGGATGTCAATCCCAAATAGATTGATTTATAACACTCGCGCTTATAATTACACTTTTAGTCTTTTAACTTTACAAAGTTACACTTTAGGTCCTTATAGGTTTGAAACAGCCCCCTAGTTTCCAGAATTGACAGAAACAGTCCATGGACTTGTTAAATTTAGTAAATGACTGTTTTGACCCTTAAGTTTATAAATTGGCACTTTTAGTCCTCCGACTTTGTAAAGATTGCATTTTTACTCCAATTAAATCCCAACAAGTGGCATTATGTTTAATTAAGTCCAAATAAGCCATATAAGCTGCCCTAGCTTATAAATAAGCTTTAACGAGCTTATTTTGGCTTAATGGGCCTTATTGGGCCCATTAAAGTCCATTAAGTGTTCTAAAGGTCCATTTAGGTTTTAAAAAGCACAAATGCCTCCATTAAGCTTATTCAAGTCGGTTAAGTTGAAAATAAGCTCGGGAGAGCTTATTTTGGCCTTTTTCGAGCTTATTGGGCTCGTGAGCCCAATATCTCAACCCGAATTGAATACAAAGGTCCACTTAGCATTCCTAGCTTATTTTCTACCTTTTTTAAGCTTATTAAATCTGTTTTTGGTCTAGCTTATCCAAATAAGCTAATAAGCTCTCGTTAATGGGCTGTTGGGTCCATTAAGGGTCCGAATGGATTTTAAAGGTTTCGATTTGATCCATTAAGGTCTGTTAACTATATATGGGTCCATTAAGTCCATCTAGCTTATGAGAGTTCATCAATATCATAAGCTGCTTTGATCTTATTATGAGCTTATCGCTCGAATAGGGCTCGTTAATGGGCTAGTGAGTCCATTAAGGGTTCGGTTGGGGCTTCTTACGACATGACAAGATCCATGTGAATCAAATAAGCCTTATAGACCTCTAAATAAGCTTGGGTGCTTATTATTAAGCTAAGACTTCAAAGGAAATGGGATGTTGGGCCTGTTGGGCTCTCGCACTGGGTTGCCAAGCCCCCAAGTAACCCGCAAGCTCCCTTGGTTCACTAGTTCGTTCTTAGGGTTTTTAACCGTCTCATTTTACACTCGTTAACACTTATTAACTATGACTTATTACATGCATTTGATTAATTAGCTATTTTACGCGTTCCCAAAGCCAAAGGTTTCGTTTACATTGAAAGTTTACGTATAGGATTCGTGTTTTTATCAAGAACGAACTCATGAACACCTTGGCTCATATTTGTAGGTTTCTATGTAACGTTTAAGCTCTTGCTCGATATTAGACCGTGTTCCTTTCATGTTAGCACCACACAAGGCATAGTATATGTTTAAGATAGGGGCGTAAACCATGCATGGGTCGAACCATGCATGAGCCCGATAAGCGTTTTAAAGGTTTGGGCTTAATTCTTTAGGGTCCAATAACCTTCTTAAGTTTATAATAGGCCTTTTAAGCTGTTTGAGCTCACAAATAAGCTGTGGAAGCTTATTTGTGGCTTATGGGTCTCGTGGGTCCACGAAATGGACTAATCAGGCCCAATAAGGATCCGTTTGATTTTTATAAGGTACTAGGGATCTATTTTAGTTGCAATAAGTTCGTAGGACTCCTAATAAGCTCGTTGAGCTTATAAATAAGTCGTCTTGTTGGGCTCGATAAAAGCTCGATAAGGGTTCTAGAGGTTTGGGCTTGATTCCTTAGAGTCCACTAGCTTATCTAGGCTTATTATAATTCTTATAAGCTGCTTAAGCTCACAAATAAGCCGTCCTAGCTTATTTGTGGCTTATGGGTCTTGTGGGCTCACGAAAATGGGTCGTGAAGCCCAATAAGGGTCCGAATGGTTTATTAAGGTTTCATGTGGGTTTCGTTAGATCGTCTAGCACCAAAACAATGTGCCTAGCATTTCCTAATCGCGACCCATAACATGCAAACGTTTAAGAGTCTCATATACTCCCTCCCTAGCCATGTCGTTACGTTTTCTTTAAAAGTTTACGTGTGGTTTATGCATTATTCGAGTGTAAGGGTTATTGTATCCACTTTAGTTTCCTTACTCGGTGTTAAATGAACATGTCTAGTTATATTCGATTATTTGTACATATTCTTATCACGTTCTAGCACCACACAAGTATTACATACGTATATACACGTACGTGTGCCACGCATGGGATGAACCATGCGTGTTCACGTTCATGAACAACTTGCTAATCACATACGACTTGGCCTACGCGATTAAATACCAAAGAAACATTCAAAATATGAAATGTACGAGTTCGTCGCGACTTACAAAAGGTCCTAGAGTTCTTGAAACGTGTCGTGTGGTTAACCCAAGTGTTAACAAAATCGTGTAACCCAACCAAGCTTCAAAGCTTATTCAAATGCCCAAGTTTAGCTCGTAAACCTTCTTGTGACCTCGTGTGGATACTCTAGTATACACTTTAGGTTCGAATGGACTAAGGAAGGTGTGTGTTTGCGGTTTTATGACCCGAACAAAAGAAGAGAAAAGAGTAAGGGAGTATGGTTTATCCTTGAGAGAGTTTGAGAGTTTAAGAAGTGTTCTAGTGTAAATGTGAGTGTGTATTTATAGGCAAATGAGCTAGTTAACATTCCTAGTCCCTCAAACAAACCAAACCGAGCCCTAATCCTAGTGGTTTTGTGGTTTCTAGTTAGTCACACATTGTTTTGATAAAACAACTAAGTACATTCCTTAATTACCCAATATTTGTACAAGATATGCTTAGATACTAGAAATCTTATGATTTGTGTGTGTGTAGCTTGCTTAGCCGCGGCACTCAAGGAAAAACAAGGAACAAATGGTTATTAACCAATGGGTATTTAGCTATCTAGGAACATTAAGTACTAGTTTTAATTAAACCATAGTTGTACATGTACTTATATAAGATTTAGGAAGATTTCCTAGTTGGTTTAAGTGTATAACCGGCCCCCTTATGGGTTATATACACAAAATTGATTTATTTTTGTGTTAAGGTGGTAAAAGTGGGTATTGGTTTGAGTCTAGGTAAGTCTAGGTATTTCCGAGGTGTGTCCAAATGTACTTTTATTGCGAAACGTAACCCTTTTACGTGACCAATAAAAATAAAATACGCTAGTTGATAATTATCTTCTTAATAATTATATATTACTTGATGGATGTAAACCTTAATTTATTTGATAACCATTTACATTAAATGATTATTTCTAGTCTACGCGATTTATCTTAAAAGTTAATTTAAAAGTAAACGCGTATCGGACCAAAATAAATAGTGACAAATAATAGATGTCGTAAAATGACCTGAAATTGAGAAATGTTACAACAAAGACAAACAATCCAAGGATTAATATGAAATGTATAATATTTTTCAAGTATTATATAAGAAGTGTGAGTAAATAATTAAACCAAACAGTTTGACATGTTTTCGGAAATCACTACTTAATTAAATAAAAGTTCTAGTATGAAAGTAAACAAACGTTTTAAAGTCTTTACGTTGTCCATTAATCGAGAATTATAAAATAATATTTTATAATTTAGTATTCGTTTCCTCAACGGGTCTTAGTTAAACTCGCTGTCTCATTTACAAAAGTGTAGTTCTCGTTCCTTTATCTGGTGATTGTATAATTACAAATTAACGATCTTAAGACTATATAACTTCGTCTTTTATCGGTTTTTCTAAAATAATCACTTCAGTGCATTATTTCCTGATACAGAAGAGAAGTCTTCTGTCTATCCTTATAATTTTCCGTCTATGATTCTTTAAAAAATTATTTGGATTTCACAGGTTGGGGGGGGTGGGGGGGTGGGATTGGGGGGGGGGTGGGGGGGGGGTTTAATGTTGTTGGAAAATCAATCGGACTTGTGTTTTCATAAATTTGATACTCAATCAACAACTACAACTCTTTCGGTAGAAAATGGGTCATTGATTGAGGGGGAGAGTATTTTTTTCAAAATTTATGACATCTAACGGGCATTTTTATACATCGTATAAATAATTGAGAAAGGTTTTGTATCTATTGGGGTTACATTTTAAGGGGGAGTTAAACGTGTGTTAACTCAAAAAGGCCACATTTGTCAGTTATATGCAAGTATAGGGTCTTATGTGCTATTTGCTATTTGTTTCCTAGACTCATAAAATATAAAGGACCATTTGGGCCATTTATACATCTTAAATAATCCCTTAGTAATACTTATGCTCTAAATAGAAAAGAAAGTAGAAAGTGAGGGGCCAAATCTGCCAATTGATGAAAGGTTAACCTAACTATAAAAGGCCCTCTGCGTTTTGACCTGGTCAAACCTCCAAAAATCCAGTCAAATAATTTTCACATTTTTCTCTCAACCCAAAACGCAACATATTGCGATTTGCTTGATTCATGGCCTTCTGTGTCTTATCGTGTTTAGGTAATGTTTGCATATGGTTCATTATCATCTAAACATTCTTTATCTATATCAACATGGCCTAAATCTCATTTAAACTCAAGTTTTGTAGATTCTCGTGCATATTCATCATCGAATTCTTAGTTAGTGTTTGAATATGTGTTTGGTCTGCTGGGTTAGCTTTAGATTACACTCATGATGCTTTGTGGATGTCTTAATTGATTCCCCAATCGCTATTTTATGGCCCTTGTGATTTTCGCATAAAGTTTGACTTTTTTAGTCAAAATCGTGATCGTTTGATATGTGTGGTGACCTTTTATTGTTGTTAAAGTGGTTAGTGAGTTCTATAGAATGTAAATCATGATCGGGTTATGCCTTGGAATGCCTAGATAGTGAGCTTAGAATCTGCGTATTTGAATGTTCTTGATTGCGTTTTGGTAGAATATTCATGGTTGTAGTTTTGCTTTATGTTCTAAACTAGTTGCGTTTTCGTTATAATGTTCTTGATTGCGTTTTGCTTGAGATTCTAGATTGCGGTTTGTCTGTTCATATTTCTATTGCGTTTTGAAGATAATAGATTAATC
The DNA here is from genome assembly GCA_026074375.1 of Tanacetum coccineum. Lineage (NCBI taxonomy): Eukaryota > Viridiplantae > Streptophyta > Magnoliopsida > Asterales > Asteraceae > Tanacetum > Tanacetum coccineum. The sequence goes on from BQNB010070700.1 coordinate 9,037, forward strand.
ACAGGTCAAAACGCAGTCATTGAGTTTTGCTTTGAAGACCATTAAAATATTAAAATATTAAGACCCTCATTTCGAAATTTTTTTAAAAGGATTGCGTTTTATATATTTTGAATATAATATTCCTTGCGTTTTGTCGGATTGCGTTTTGCCTCTTGCGATTGGTCTCTTGCATTTTGAATAGACCGCGTTTTGATTATTTTAAATAAAATATTCATTGCGTTTTGATGGACTGCGTTTTGCCTTATTGATATCTGCGACTTGTGTGTGATTACGTTTTGCTGACCAACTGCGTTTTGTGTCTTGCATTTTGCATAGTGTGTCTTAACCTCTGCGTTTTGTCTAGTATTGCTTGACAATTGCGATTTGGTAATTGTGGTTTGGTCATTGCGTTTGGGTCTTCGCTACATGAGTTAACCTAAACCTCCGTTGACTCAATGAGTTGCACAAATCTATTGATCAACACTTTATATGATCTCAATGTCCTTTTCCAGGATTTAGTCCATAACTGATTAACTCCTGAGCACTTGCTCACATCTAACATCTCTGTTCTGTATGTATGCCTTTCTGTGGATGTGATTGTGCAGATACAATGAATGGCTGTGTGCTAATGTAATGCTCCTTTGCCTGAACAAGCACCTCTATGGCACCACCCACTTCGTACTGATGATCAATCATGCCTCGCAGCAGATGGGGGCCTGTATGAAAAAGCACTGCTTTTGATGTAAAAGTCACATAGCATCCAATCTACAAGATTGCCAGTGGATAGTGAGAGCACACCAACTTCTTCAGAGCCTTAACTGCTTCCTCGACAATTCCATCGATCTATATTCAGCAGTTTTAGGACACTGTTCGATATGTCAAAAACACCGGGAGTTACAGCTGTCAACTAGATGAGTAATGGTTCGATCTCACCAAAGACACACTCAGAGACGCCCTTCAGATCACACAAGTCGACAACAACAATCCATTTTCTTCCCCACCAACACTTGATGCTCTCATCAACTTTATCAAAGAACTGGGTTACCTGAAAGTTGTCAGAACCTTATCTGCTGTCGTTACTAATGACATGTTTCAGCCGTGGAGGGCACTCACTACTATCATTAATTTATGTCTCACGGGAAAGACTTCAGCATTTGAGAGACCAAGAGCTCCAGTGTTACAGATTCTTTGGGGCGTGGCCGACAATCTGAGCCCATAGAGAATATCAGAGAGATGGTAGGAAGAATTTCATCCCAATCTAAATCTACATCATTCTCCAATCATCATCTCAATCACAATACAATATCTTTCGTCGAAGACAAAAAGAATCTGGCACTGCATACTCAGGGAAAGAAGAAAGCCAATCCTCTTGTGATCCCAAGTGTTAGGTTCACCAAGCTGATCATCCATCACTTACAAAGCAAGCACAAATTCCACCCGAGACCAGATTCTCCACTTAATTTGCCTTATGAAGAGTATGTTCTGGGATATCTCAAGTTTAGTGCAAAGGGAACCAAACGGGAAGTATTTGGGATGCCTATACGAATGATCTTATCACTGATGACTTTCCGAGTTGAACAATACTATAATGAATAACTGTAGAAAAGTAGCTAAGCATCAAATATATCTTGCCGTGAAGATGTTAGTGATCCTGACTCTCCTACACCTAAACCTGCTAAGGCCACCAAACCCAAAGCAACCAACCAATCTAAGCCTCTAGCAACCAAAGCAGCACCAGTCACAAAACCTGTAGCCGCCGAGGCTCCCAAGCCCATTGCTTCTCAACCACCCAAACCAACACCTGCAACAACTGAACCCTCCAAGAAAGACTAAAGTAAAAGCGTGTAAACTGGTCAGGAGTCCTTCTGAGGCACCATCTCTACCAAATGACCTAAAGCTAGTTAAGTGATAAAGAAGTGAAAGCCAAGAGCTCCTTACAAGCTATTGATGAATTTGTTGATAAGTTTTCCAGATAAGGATCCGGTGTACGGTGATGAATAAGCTGATACGCAAAGGGGCAATTAAAGAAAAGTTTAAAGGAGGTTTTCACGAAGTGCATCGGTGTCCACTTCCTCCTGAGGTGATCAGGGATCAGACTCTGGGAAAAATTTCCACAACCGCTCCAAATGTTTAGGGAAAGGTATAAGAGAAAGTCAGTGATGAACAAGTGGCCCTTGATCTACTCACCCTTCAGACACCAAAGAAGAAGAGCCCTGCTGAACAATATATCTTCCAAAGGCGCAGTTCTGCACCAACTGAACCTTCAGGTCATGATGAATCTTCTTCATTGTATGCGGAACTTGGTCTGACTGACAGTGAGACGGAATCTGATGAGGAAGTGCCAGGGATTGATGCTGGAGATTGCAAACGAAGGCCAGCTAGACTAAAAAACCCTGGTATACAAGATGAGGCCAGGCTGGATCAATACCCTGGTGATTCAGCAGTGTCACAAACCTCAATCACATCATGCTGTCTCAGCCATATCTGGACCTAAACCGTAAACACATGGACTTGAGGTCACTGATACTTTAATTCAACAAAACCCTGAGCAAATGGATGAAGAGTTCACTACAACGGCTTACCCAAATGTTCAGGAGAACCTTAAACTCCCAACTGAAGATCAAGTGAGACTTGAAGAACCTGCAAGCTCCGCTGGAACCTTGTCTTCTCTACAAAATCTTGACAAGGAACTCAGCTTCGCCGATCAGTTCCTTGTGGAGAAGTCACAGGAAGACGAACCTGAGAAAACCAATACTGAATCGGAGGTTCAGTCAATGGTCACGGTTCCCATTCATCAGGACACCTCTTCTGTTCCTCTAATGACCACTCCGGTTATTGATCTCACAGTCTCTCAACCAGTCTCCACAACGGTTCAAGCACCACTACCAACATCAACAACAACTGTCACAGCAATCACAACAACAACATCTCTTCCACCACCACCTCAACCACAATAAAGCACCACAGATTCCATCTTGATAAAGCGCATCGGTGAGCTTGAACAACATATGGCGGATCTGGTACAAGACAACTTAGCCTTGGAGGAAATATTGGACAAACATGGGTCCAAATTGTACAAATTGGAGAATCTTGATATTCCCTATTAGGTGAACATAGCAGTGGATGAAATTGTCACTGATGCTGTTGACTGGGCTATTCAAGCTCCACTCAGGGATCGCTTCAGAGATTTGCCAGAAGCTGACATGAAAGAGATTCTTCACCACCGCATATGGGAAACCAAATCCAACGAAGCTCATGAAGATCACAAGAAGCTGTACGAAGCTCTAGAGAAGTCAACGGAACCGTGATCACTCTGACCAGTCCTAACTGATTTGGCTGAACACGAAGAAAGAAGAAAATATACATGATTCACCACAAACACCAAAACACCACCTAGGTCACTACTCATCAGCCACCCCCCCCTCATCCACCACCTGGCAGGTCCATCTGGAACTTTAGGAGCTTCTGGCCCTTCTAGATCATCTCAACTGCCTCCTCCTCTTCCACCTCCATCCACCAACTAGAGTGATCAGTCAAAAAGCACAGCTGCCCTAAGCTCTTCAAAGACAGCGACTTCAGCTGAATATACGGCTTGGACGACTACTGACACAAGACTTAAGCCGTCTGTCTCATCAATTCCTGAAGATCTACATATGGATGCTGATTCGGCTCCCGACGAACAGGTACATTCGTCTGATGATGAAGACATAATTAGGAATGATCACATTCCTAAGGTAAATTTGAAGCAAGATTGGTGGAAGCCACTTCCTGAGGACGACAGACCTGCTACACCAGAACCTGCTTGGTCCATTCCATCATCTGACTTGCATGTCCCAATGAACAACTGGGCATCTGCTCTTGCATCCACCTATGTACCTCCACCAGAGAACTCGTTACTTGCTCAGACCGGTAACATGGCAATCTTTATGGACTGGTTCTGTAAAAAGCAAGGGATCACGGAACTTACACAAAAAGATCTGGAAGGCCCTGCATTTAAAATCATCAAAGTCTTCCATCCTAATGTGATTCGTCTCCAGTACCAAAGGGAAGAATGCCATAAACTCCTCACCGATCAAGTAGACGATGCAATAATGAGGTATAATGTCAGCAAACCACTACCACTGGGAGTCAAAGTCCAGTGCAAGTTACAAATCAAGCAGCCTTCCTTCTTTAACAAAGATTTGGAGTATCTAAGATATGGTAGCAAGGGTGGCAGACCTGCGTTGTCAATCTCAAAGATGAAAGCGTTGATTTATCCTGATCTTGGTTAGAGCAAATGGTAACCCAATCAGAGGTGGATGAAGAATAATGCAAGTATGAATTGTCTGCTATGAAGTAATGGTCTCTCCTCTCACTGGTGGTTCCAAAGACAACAATTCTACATTGACAGATACACATCTGAGGGTGACTGCAGAGCTGTACGGACTCATATGCGCATTTGAAGTGTTGTCAGCATTAAATTTTTCTCCTTATATGGGTATGATTACATGAAGACGATCGTCCTTCGTAGAGCTGATCTTAATGAAGTATATTATTGCAGAAAGGGACTTCAAATATCTGTACCCGAGTGACTTTGAAGATCTGTACTTATTGAATCTTCAAGGTCATCTGAACCATCTTCCACCCCAAGATAAGAAGATTCTCTCTACTTCAGTCAACTTATGGATCATAAACTTGGTTATCAGACAACCTGTAGAAACATGCAACCTAGGGATTGAGAGCTACCAGACTCAGCTAAACCTCACCAAACCTCGATGGGATGCAACTGGTTTTAAGTTCAAGCACGACTTCACCATAATTGACTCTCCAAGAGCCGTCACATTTAGGGATAAATATGGGGTTAATGAATCATAAGAAGCCTTCAATGAGATCCACAAGTTCAGCGACGGCACTCTGCAACAGATTGATGAGGCATTGGACTACCGGGTCAAGGAATTCAGGCAACAGATGAATCCGGTTGAACAAAACACGGTTTTTGGACAAGGAAAATGTCAGAGAGAAGCAATGAGTTCCACTGGTGTTGCCATTCAAAAATGGCTTAAGACAAGGAGGATCTTTCATAACCTGGAAAGCTTATATGGTGACAATAAGAGAAGGAGACTACAGACTTCTATAGAGAACCGAATGATCACATCATCTCTTCAATCAAGGTCTATCTCTTGTGGGGTATCCTTATATATGTTGTTGTAATATGTACATTATACAGTAGTGATTAAGATGTGTTTTGTGTTAGTATATTTGGTTTTTCTGAGTTTGTATCAGATTTTGTAACCATTAGAACAAACTCATCATAACTGAGACCTAACTATGTCCCTCCATAATTGAGGGGGAGAATAAATATGTTCCATTATAAGCTTGTATAAATCAGACACATTTTCTCCCAAAATTTTCTAACATATTTAAATCAATTGAGATCCTAAATCTCAAAAGGTTTGAAATTTTTGATCAGGGGAGAGAATGTGATTTTTATATGAACATTTGATAAAAATGTGATCTTTTGGACTCAAGTGTAGGCTCTCCCATATGTGCTAAACTCTTTCGAATATCGATGCACATATTGAGGGGGAGCGAATGGTGTATGATGGCAATTGTGGAAATACCAAAGACCGACCCTGTAATTATTTTATCAGAGTTATAAGGATGGTAAGGTTAGGTAATCATTCCCACGATCCCGCTAGAGCCAAAGGGATCTACCCAGGGACAATTCACTAGTTAGTGTAGAAGTCCTTAAGTATGATTAAAAAGGAGTAATGTGAGAATAAGGGAATAGTGCGACTGAGATGGAGCTATTACTCGGAACACACCCAACCAGGTACATAATGGAAGTCTCGGTAAGCACTAAAGGGGTTGAAGAATGAAAAAGAAATGTTAAGATAAAGGGTGAAAAGAAAGCAGCCCTCCTTAAACATTAGGCAGAAACCGAGTCACTACATATGCTGTCAGAATCACATGGTTGATTGCTGACATTGAAGACAAGTATCATGGACCCAGTGATACGCTGCACAACCCTCCCTAGCCACTCAAGATCCCTCAAAGGATTCTTGTTTCATTTCTCACGGAGATCAATACATTTCTATCGTCTCTCTCACTCTGAGTTAGACGATATTGAAAAGGTGGCAGTCCGCTCCAGCCTCCGACTACTAAAACCAAAAGTGCACTATTAAGTCTAGAGCCATGAGATCATCCATAAATCTCGTTAGGACACTAATACAAACTATGCTTGTTCATCACACACTGTGATAACAAGTAAGATCCTAAGAGTCCTACGCATTATCCTCGTGGTATTGCCAGAACATCCGAGTGATACGTAAGTACTCACAATGAAGATGGAAATCCTTCTAGAGCCATCATCAAACAAGCTCTTGGTAGGTAACTTGTGAGATCCTCTTAAGGATCAAACTTGTGGCAACTGGAAAACAACGATGGGGTGCAATTCCGAGGAAATCAAACTTTGTTCCATTATATGAATTGACGAGTTGTTTTTTAGAAAAACTTTCGTATTGGCCTCAAACACTGATTTTCAGAGCACATTGGACTGTGTAATATCTTTCAAAACAAATATGTTTCTGATGAAATCTAATCTTATGATATAAAGCTTTCGATGCGTCACAAAAACTCTTTTCTTAGTGACACGCGACTGATTTTCAAATCAATTTCTCTTTAATCAGTGGGTTTCTAATTCACTGATTCACTCGCTCCGTGCTTTGTCAACATTTGAGACGCTCTGTTATGAGAACGGCTAGCCTGCTAACTAGCTGCGAAACCTTTCAAGGGAGAATCTATTAATACTACTGACACAGGCATTATTTATACCGATTAACGTGGAAACCATGGTTCTTGCAATCTTATACAACAAAGTGAACAAAGACACTTTCGTTTGTTTATTTATAACATATACATGTAGGAATCTCGACTGTAGCAGCTGCTGGCAAGAGACACATCGATTCATAACCCCATGCTCACACTTCATATTCTTAATCATAGACATCATGATAACTGAAAGACCTACAACACAGCTTCCGCAACTCTGATGCTTGCTATCATGATCCAGAAAAGTGTGAGCATGCCGGTCTGAAGGTCACAACATCACATGGAGGCAATACCACTCTACAAGGATGATTTAGAGATTTGTTGTGACTGATGACCTCAAAGAAAGCTCAAAGATCCACACAATAGCCCCGATAAATCAAGTCATAATCCACTCACTCTGGTTATCTTTTCATAGTACTCAAACATTTGAATCAAAGAATAGGAGAAGAATAGATAAAGATGCTACTACGAGCTAAAGTCAAAAGATCAAGACTTAGAATGCTAGAATTTAAATTGTATTTTCGGGGTGACCTCCCTTAGGGGGAGATTGTTAGGTTTATGAAAAAGACTCGGTCACCCCGTGTATTGTCTAGAATAGCCAAAGTCTCGAGTTTAAAAAAACGTAAGCAAATGACTCATGATATTGGGTCGGGTCTTTTACCCACTTGTAAGCCTATACCATAGCCCGTTAGGGCATTTAAACTCTTGTATAAAAGCCTCTTTCCAGCCATGGAAAGAGGTTGGTTGTTCATTATATGATAAACACACATAAGGTGTATTTTCTCTCACTAGAACTCACTTTCTCTCTCTAAGAAAGATTGGCCAACCCCTAAATCATTCATTGCGTTATGATATCTAATATACTACACAAACCTTATTGTTAATTTGGTTTGCAAGTCTCACGTATTTGTGTTAACTAGTATGTCATTTTCAAAAAGTAGGTTTCAAGTTTTAGGGGGTGTTTGGGAGTGCGTTTGGAGATGGATTTTCTGCTTATTGCGGTTGCAGAACGAGATAATTTATTTTGAAGTGTTTGGCAACCATAGTATGATAATCACTTTTCTATCGTTCTGAGAACAACCCACCAAAACCACGTTTTGAAAAAGCATCCTCGTCCTTACTGCCATAAAACGCGATTCTGCACAAACTAATTATTCAATCTTAAATTATGTAACACCCCCAAATTAGGTCGCAACGGAATATGGGTTGGGGTGGTACTTCATAGATCAATAACACAATATATAAATAAACGACCCAAAAGCCGTTTAAAAACTGATACATTGGATTTAACAAATTGTTTGTTACAAAAGCCCGAAGCTTCACTTGTTCACTTATTCAAAATACAAAGATTTCTAGCCCATAACAGATATACAAAATGTAACGGCGACAAAATCTTTAATGCATGACATTCAAATCAAAACCACCAATGTATCCCTTGCACCTCGTGCTTATTGATCCCCTGAAAAACATTGCTTAAAACATCAACATATTGTTGAGTGAATTCATAGGTTTATAAAATGTATAATGTAGGACCGCAAGATTTCCCCATGATAATGCAACAGATGCAAACATCATAAAATGTAATTACGTTTTCCTAAGCTCATGACACTGAAGCTCGACATGTATGAATTGCAATATAAATTGCCAACATTGCCCGTGATGATGTTTCTAACGCCAGCAACATCCTAGGTCCACATGGTATGAAACGTTCATGTCCAGCAAACACGGCAACAATAAGCATGACTCACCCGAATGGGGATGTCAATCCCAAATAGATCTATTTATAACATTCGCGCTCACAACAGTAATTGACAGTTCATGATAATGGGCTCAGATGGGTTATCGCTACTTAGGCAAACACGTAATCGTAAATGTGAAATGTCCACTTGCACCAATTTGTAAAACATGCATATGTTTCTCACCCCAAAAGTTATAAATCATTAAAATGTAAAACGTGGGGCAATGAACTCACCTTGAGTTAATGATAATCCAAATACAACAGAAAATGCGTCACGGAAATGACGAAATGCAACTTAATTAAATGTAGGTCGTATAAGTACTAAGCACATTGATTAACTAATGCCATATATAATTTTATATAGATACATCACCATCTAGTCCGTGTTTGAAATCATATTTATAAAGTAAAAAACGTTATAATATTTCAATAGTAAAAACAGACGTAACTTTAATCGGATTTAAGTGCCCGTTTCTTACTTTCTAAGTCCACGCAGATTATCGTATTAAGACGAGTTTATCAAAATATTACATTTCATATTTTTGAACTACTGTGAACAGTACTTTTTAACTGATCAAAACAGATTATAAAATTATTTTTATCGATTTAAGTTATCGTAAAACCCGTAAACGTCGTATTTATTCCGTTTTAACTCCGTTTTAGTGATTTCTTTCTAGCACAATATCACGTTGATATTTGTTATTAAAATTTCTATCATATTAATGATGTTTTCAAAATGTTCATGTTCTGAGATGAACAGTAACTTTTATAAAAATAGTTTTTATAAAAGTAAATTTATGTCGTAACCTCGCGAAATTCATCACGACCATTCGTATATCTGATTGAAAAATTAAGATTCTTATTGTTTTGAAATCCTAAAAAATGTGACTATATAAGAAAAAAATTAATCTTATAATATCATATGTAGCTTATAACTTGATTTTTATAAAATTTCTTTTATAAAACCGTTTATTAACGTATAACTTGTAAACTACGTATCTTCTTCGTTATTAATCCGTTCTTCAAGTTCCTTACATGTCTGGAATCCTTGTGAGATGTAGAATTTTATAAAAATATAAAATAAATATGTTAAATTCGAATTCTAAACAGCCCACTTTGAAGTTTTTGATAAAATGTGTTTAAAATTAGTTTTTATGACTTTCTAGCTTAACCACTTTGTTACAAGTCCATTACCATGCTTATTATCACTTGTCTTACCTTTCTAGGGTCCTTAAGTCCATATTTTGTCCAAGTGTCCAAGATAACAAGTCCTTAACAACACTTATAAATCATAACTTATTATGTGAACTTTTGATTTACTTGTATATACATAAGCTTTTTATACATAAACCAAAAGTGTACAAGACTTATACATTCATTTTAACATGATATTAACAACCATATAACATATAAAAAAGTGTAGAAAACCATGATTACAAGCAAAAGTCCATTTTACATGTTATTAAGCATCCTAAATGGTGATTTGCTACATAGAACTTATATATACATAAAATTCATAAATGTAAAGACATAAAGAGTTTATTAGATGACCTTGAATATGATTTTATGTGTGAAAACAAAGAGGCTAAACCCTTGTTTAGCAACCAAACCCTAACTTGCAAGACTTGAAAACCCTAATCTCAACCAAAACCCTAATCTTGCTTTATCCTTGATTAACCCTTGTAAATGCTTAAACCAATCCTTCTAAACACTTTAGGTTACCTTAGATATCATGTAGGAATGTGTATAAATATTGTAAATAAATTTTTATATGGATTTGGTATGAGTTTGATAGTTGGTCGTGGGTTTTGAGAGCAAACAAGAGAGATGTGTGAAATTTTTACTAAGGAAATGAGAGTGTATGTGTTATATTTCTTAGTTAAGGCATTATATACTTAGGACTAGTCAAGGAAACACTTTGAGGGAAATAAGGAAGTCTTTGGTCAAGACACTATTGGAGCTAGTAAGAAAAATAAGCCATGGTTCCTAAAACTAGAGATCATCCCATGAAAACAAGGAGTGTTGTTTTGTAAGATATTTTCTTGTATCCATCTCTAAAATGTTCGTACCCTGATAGTTTATAAGTGATGGATCTTTTATAAATTTTGAGTATTATGTATAAATTGTTGGTATTAGTTGAATCGAAATTTTGTTGGTGGTTCGAAATGCCGAAACTAATTTTATCACGAAACGTAAACACTTTACGTAACCAATAAAAATAAAATGAACAAAGTTAATAATTATCCTCAAAATAATTGCTTAACACTTGCTTGATGTAAACATTTAATTGTTTGATGCCCGTTTACATTGAATGATAATTTTTAGCTTACGCGATTTAACTTAACGAATACGATTTAAAAGCAAACGCGTACACCACTAAAAATACATATTGAATTTATAGACATATATATAATGACCCCTCAAGCACTGGTGCTATAGTCCTTCTCACGTTAAATGATCCTTGTCCTCAGAGATTAAAGAACGCGGCACTATGACGACGTGCCGGTCTTTTTGAAATGTGATGGATATTTCTTCCAACATTAGGACGGAATTAGTCTTCACATTCCACCCATGTAAAACTCAGGGCTCACCTAAGAGTTCTATCTTAACATTTGTCAATTAGGAACACGGCTTCTCCTGAACTGTTTGACTTCATCACCTCCATGATTCGACCGGTTCCTCTTACGAATTAATAAAGCATGTGTCATCAAAATGAAGTCCATCCAACAAAACGACAAATGGTTCGTCGGCATAGGCAACTTTTTCACGATGGATACATAGGAACGTATTGGTGAACCTCGCGTCAAGCTCTTACGGAAGCTCGAGCTTGTAATTCAACAGAACCAAACCCCTGTTCCAATCCTTGAACGTCCAAACGTACCTAGGGTTCAACTTCCCCGTTTGCCAAAACGTACGACCCCTTTCCAAGGCGAAACTTTAAGCATACTTTTATCCTCAACCTGAAATTCCATCGCTTACACTTTAAATTGCGTAACTCTGTGTTGTCTATCACGGGCGGCTTGCATTCTTTGCTTGATCTGGATGATCTTCTCGGTTGTTTCTTGAACTATCTCTAGACCGATGAGTTGCACTTGTCCAACCTCGGCCCAACACACAGGTGAACGACACTTTCAACCGTAAAGAGCTATCAAATGGAGTCACCTTGATGCTAGCTGATAGCTAAATTGTTATACGAGAACCGACTAATGGCAAATGGTATAAACCCAACCCATATCCAATTCATCCCACAACACGCAGCAATATCCTCGAGGTGTTTGAATAGTCCTACTCGCTTTGACCGTCAGTCCGCATGTATATGCAGTACTGCATGTCAAGGTAAGTACCCCAAAGCTTTACTAAAGTGACTCCAGAAAATGTGATGACGAATCTAAGGGTCATGATCACAAATAATTTGAGACACTGGATTCCATTCCTCATGACCCTAATCCTTTAGGTACATTCTTGCCAGTTTCTCCATGGGATCAGTTTCCCTCATGGGTACAAAGATTGCAGACTTAGTAAGTCGGTCGACAATCACCCAAATAGTGTCGTAACCTTGTGACGACTTAGGAAGCTTCGTGACAAAATCCATAGTGATATTGTCCCACTTCCATTGAGGTATATCGGGTTATACCAACAATCCTGATGGCCTTTGGTGTTTGGCCTTGACTTTAGCACATGTTAGACATTTGCTAACATAGGTGACGATGTTGACCTTCATATTGGGCCACCAATATAGCTTCTTCATGTCCTGATACATTTTGTCAGAACTCAAATGAATAGAGTATTTTGACTTAATGGTACTCGTGCAAAATCATATCCTCAATCGCCATAAACATGGTAACACACCCTGCCATTGAAGCATAGAGTTCCATCCGTACGGGGTTCTAACTTTTCCGTTCTAAATTTCTTTGGATCCTTAGAATTTTCAACCAACATGCCTCTAGCATCTTCGTTCTTGATGTTCTCTGGTTTTCGTGCTTCAGTCTGAGCATTCAGGATTTGTTTAGGAAGATCCAAGCCAATAGTCATCACTAAGGCTCGAACTCTTAATGGTTTACTCCGCTCCTTCTTGCTCAAAATCAGCAATAACATTTGCTTTCCCCGGGTGATAACGGATCTCACAGTCGTAATCACTGAGACCGTTTCTAGACTAACTACGCTTTTTTTTTTTTTTTTTTTTTTTTTTTGTTTTTTATTTTTTTTTTTTTTTTTTTTTTTTTTTTTTATTTTTGTTTTTTTTTTTTTTTTATTTTTTTTTTTTTTATTTTTTTTTTTTTATTGTTATTTCTTTTTTTAATATTTTTTTTTTTTTAGTTTTTTTATTTTTTTATTTTTTTCTATTTTGTTTCTATAGTTTTTTTTTTTATTTTTTTTTTTTTTTTTTTTTTTTTTTTTGTTTTGTTTTTTATTTTTTATGTTTTATTTTTTTTTATTTTTTTTTTTTTTCTTTTTTTTGTTTTTTTTTTTTTTTTTTTTTATTATTTTTTTTTTTTTTTTTTTTTATTTTTTTTTTTTTTCCTCATATTCAACTCCTTTTGATTAAGAATGTGTTGTAGACTCTTGTGATCCGTGAACACCATACACTTAGTTCCGTACAAATAGTGTATCCTGAGTTTCAGAGAAAACACTACCGATCCAAGTTCCAAATCATGATTGTATATGTTTCTTCTCATGATTTTTAATTGCAGTGATGCATAAGAAATTAATTCTCACTTTGCATTAATACATGCACCCAAATCCCTTGTGAGACCATCGCAATAGACTATAAAATCTTTGCTTCCCTCAGGTAAAGCCAGAATTGGCGCACTGCACAACTTCTGCTTTAATAACTGGAAAGAGCGGCCTCTTTGTTTGTCACCCCCCAAACGAACTAACTCCTTTTCTGAGTAAGGTTGGTCATCGACTTTGCAATCTTTGAAATCCTTCATGAACAATCTTCCGTAATACCCAGCGAAGACTAAGAATTTGGCGAATCTACCGTTGGCGTCCGGTAGGAGATTCCCAGTCCTTTATGGATTCAATTTTGGCGGGGTCCACGTGAATGCCTTGACTATCAATACGTGGCCAAGAAATTATACCTTAGGAATCCAAAATTCACATTTAGAGAACTTAGCATCAATAACCAACTTCTCTTTCTTAAGCAATTCCAGAACTGCCTTAAGGTGTTCTTCATGCTCCTTCTTATTCCTGGAGTAGATAAGGATATCGTCAATAAAGACAATCATAAATTTATCCAAAAATGGCTTGCACACGCGGTTCATGAGGTCCATAAATACCGCTGGTGCGTTCGTCAATCCAAATGGCATAACTTGGAACTCGTAATGACCATATCGAGTTCGGAATGCCATTTTTGGAATATCCTCATCCCGTACTCGAAGTTGTTGATAACCTAATCACAGGTCTATCTTAGAATAAACACTAGATCCTTGTAGTTGATCAAACAAATCGTCGATCCTTCGGAGAGTGATACTATTCTTCACTGTCAGCTTGTTCAAGTTCCCCGATAGTACGAGCACATTCAAAACGATCCATCCTTCTTTTTGACAAACAAGACCGGAGCTCCCCAAGGTGAGGAACTATGTCTTATAAAGCCCTTGTCAGATAGTTCTTTCAGTTGCTCTGACAACTCTTTCATTTCAGAAGGCACCAATAGATAAGGTGCCCGTGCTACAGGTGCAGCACCAGGTGTCAGATAGATTTGAAATTCCAATTGTCGAGTCAGAGGAAGACCCAGCAAGTCCTTAGGGAATACATCAGGAAAATTTCAAACTATTCGTACCGTCCTCAAGAGTTCGCTTCTTCTTCTCCGACTGTCCCTTCCGTCGACCTTTGTAGAAACGTATTGCCAAAAAATATTAGACATCCTTTAGCATGTATTCATGTGTTTTGGTAACGAGATAATGTGCAGACGAGCCTCGTTTCCCCAGTTTCTTCCGTCACCGTGAACGATTAAGTTTCAATTTACCCCAGGGGATAACGAACGATCTTCTTGGTCACAACACAATGAAGCGCTTGAACTTCAACTAACTAATCCATTACCAATTACAGCTACGAAACTACCAGTTTCTACCGGGCATTAAGTCTAAGTTTGAATAGGTGGGTCAGGATGACTTAATGTACAACCCCTAAGGATAGTGTTCAACCCAATTATTCTCCCGTCGGCTTGTTCAACGTCATGATAGTGATCTTATGCAGTTGGTGTGATATCAATTTCGGAGCTAAATGCAATAGACACAAAACCCTTAAAAAAATAAATCGGCACCAAGTAATCTAATAAGATAGAAGCATAGCAGGTTGTTTAGAAGAACGTACCCGTCCAGACGTTGGAGTCTAGGTTAGTCCTCAACAATAGCCCTAGGCCGCATACAACTTTGGCTGGAGCATTGCCACCTCCAACTTTGGTTACCGGACGGTTGTTGTTGTTTCTTGCACTTTGGATCATTCTCCTCTAAAATTCCTTGAACACCACACTCAAAGCAAGTAGGCTTCTACCTGACCAGTGCCCCTCTGATTGTTAGCATTGTTAGTGGTTGCAGTGCTCATGCAGTCACGGGCCAGATGGCCGACTTTATTGCACTTGTGGCATCTAGGAGCACATGGACCGTTGTGGTGATAGTTGCATTTTGAGCATATGGGTTTAGATCCCCCATATTGTTTCTTTTCACAGTCCCTGCATATAAGCCTAGCCAGTGGTTCTGCCTCTTTGTTCTGTTTGTTGTTGTTGGTTCTAATAGATCCTTGAGGTGTCCTCTAAACTTCCATTTACTCTTTAACCGCGTTCAACAAAAGTGCATATTTCTTATCCAATAGCTCGTTGCGATTTCAACTGTGCAGTCTTGCATTATTTTGGTTTAAGACTCACTTACAACTCCATGAATCATGGTCGGAAAGACACCCGACATATTTTCAATTTATCAGATCTTTCCGTGAAACATCCTCCGTACAACAAAGCCAATCCTGAAAGCGTAGGGTATAACTTGTCAAGAGTCATGTACCCTTCACCTTCAAATCCTACAATCTCCATTTCCTATTTCTTGATTTCATTTCAAGGACAGTATTTTTCAGTCATCATTTTCATGAGTGTTTTCCAAGGCATACCATAAGCGGCATCATGACCGACTGTCTTGACATGGGTGTTCCACCATGTTAAAGCAACTGAATGGAGAGTGCAAGTAGCAAACTTGACTAGATTCTTAACTGTACAAATACAAACTGAGTGGAAACAAACTCCATTCTTTTAACCATTAAAATAAGAGCAGAAACTCCTTTTGTGCCTTTGAAGTTTAATGGTTTACATTTGAGAAAGTCAGTGTAAGTACATTCACGGGCAATTCGTTCTATCCTTCTAACACCCGCTCCCGAAATATGGCTATCATCGCCATTTGTATTTCTGTCACCATCACGTGCTGCCAAAGCGGCAGTAACGCCTTGGTCAATCATTGCCTTCAGCTGGGCATTAGTGACAGATGTGGTGGCGGGGGTTGTGGTTGTTGTTTCTGGGTTTAAACTTCGTGGTCCCCTTTTCTTGGTGCCATTTTCTTTAAATCATATGAAAATAATAATTACCCGTTAGATTTCACCAAATCATAAACCATGACGATGACCTATACACCAATAAAGTAAAGTAAGAGATCACAACACACAGAAAATATCACAACTGAATAAGTTAATAATGGTGTAGCTAAATCGACATGCAATCATAATAAATTCGATTAACAAACATACATAATGACCCACCATTTCTAATAATAATTGGTGAAACATACCCAAGATTGGTTCAGATACATTCACAACGATTTGGTTACAAGATAAAATATACAATCTAAAGCCATACTAGCCAAGATTACTCATAATACTTAGTAGGCTGTATAAAATAACTAGCCATAACATGATCTATGAACTTGCTAAACCACGCCTCCTTCTGTGCATCAGGTTGTGCAGAACTTTTTTTCTTTGCGGGTCCCTGCATAATCCTCTCAAACTCGTCATTGGAGTCTAAAGCCTCTTCAGCAGTTTAGTGCCCCAAAGAACTGAGCCTACTCCCCCCCAGTGGTCCTCTGCTAGCATCTCTGTAAATCAGCCGTTGTCCTCCTGCGTCCGCTGCCTGGTAACTCTGTAATCACTCACTCATTGCCTGATGTACTACCACGCTGAGTACGTAATGCCATAACCCCTTACGTGCAAGGTCACTAGCATCCTATGGATCAACCCCAAGCCTCTTGATACCTCCTGGCCTCGCACTATATCCTATCAGGTACGAGCAAGTGCACGGCCTATCTCCAAAAACATGTTTTTTTTTTTTTTGAAGCCGGCCAGCCATCAACTGTCGCTTAGTCTGCTCATCAACCAACCTCGTATAAATCTCGTCTGATGACCTTGCCTAACCTAGTAAAACACTCTGTCATTCTTCAGATTCCAACTCTGTTTCATCAAGTCGCATGGTTCCCCTCTGTCATGTCTACCAGCATCTCATCCCCAAAGTGTTGGTCATCCCATAATTAACATCTCTCTCTAGATCTCGAATAATCTCCCTGTCTATGGTAGCAACAAAACCATAGGCCGCAAGGAACCCTCCAGGAGGCCTAGCAGTGGGGGCAGTCGACTCGTCTCCACCTCATATCTCGTACCCGAGAGCGAATACCAACCTCTATCTGAGGCGGTAAGGTAACCTCGGGTCTGTCTACTCTAACGGTCAGTAGAGAATTAAGATGCAAAGGTGGTGATAGAAGTAGGTACGTTATGGAAAAAGTGGTGTGTCCCCGATGATTGTAAACATCTAATATGAGTGTGGGAGAGTATGAGTGGGTATGGTGTTAATGGTAGTGAAATGGTAAGTAGATGGGGGCTCAGTCTCTCAACAGGATCATCACAGCTTGATAACCCAACTGACCTGAAAAGGACTAGCATGTGGAGGAGATGATGCAGGTAAGGGTTGCGATACGGGTAGTGGTGATAGTAACGGGGGTAGTGGGGAAGGAATATTAGTGCAGTGGATATGACCATGGGAAAAGTGGTTAAAGGTGGTGGAGTATAAAGGTATAGCAAGAGTCTCCAACCTCCGTATCCAGACCAAAAAGTTGAGGTGTCTCATCATCGATTGGATATCCTACAGTTAACGCGGTAAGCAGGATGTGGTGGTGTGTGGCCTGAGGCAGACTTGTCGGGCCTCAACCGCTCAGTGCTCCTTAGCAGATGGGGCCTGAGTTCCAACATCGGGTACACAACGGTTGTAGAGTCGCCATGTAAGGTTAAGCTGGGTGCTCCTCCTCCTCCTCGTCCCCCTTAATATCAGTATCATCATCCTCGTCATCATCGGATGACTCATCCTCATCATCGCCATTGTCTCCTCCGGACCTTGCAGGATAAACAGCCAGGGATCCTCCTCAGGGTCCTCATCATCATCCTCCTCCGGATCCTCCTCAGGATCTGACTCAGGAATATAGCCTGGCGAATCAGTAGTGGGTGAGTAATGATTTACAAGTTTTGGGGTGAGAAACATATGCATGTTTTACAATTGGACGCAAGTCGACATTTCACATTACGATTACGTGTTTGCCTAAGTAGCGATAACCCATCTGAGCCCATTATCATGAACTGTCAATTACTGTTGTGAGCGCGAATGTTATAAATAGATCTATTGGGATTGACATCCCCTTTCGGGTGATTAGCTATCGCTGGACAAACGAACGTATACCATGTCGGACATAGGATGTTGCGGGTTAGGACATCATCACGGGCAATGTTGGCAATTTATATTGCATTTTATACATGTCGAGCTTCAGTGTCATGAGCTTAGGAAAACGTAATTACATTTTATGATGTTTGCGTCTGTTGCATTATCATGGGGAAATCTTGCAGTCCTACATTATATATTTTATAAACCTATGAATTCACTCAACAATGTGTTGACGTTTTAAGCAATATTTTTTAGGAGACCAATAAGGCACGAGGTGCAAGGGATACATTGGTGGTTTTGATTTGGATGTCATGCATTAAAGATTTTGTCGCATTACATTTTGTATATCTGTTATGGGCTAGAAATCTTTGTATTTTGAACAAGTGAAGCTTCGGGCTTTTGTAACAAACAATTTGTTATGCTCTGGCTTGGATATTGTAGGGGCTACAAAATGCAGTTGCAACCGGGTGAAAGAATCATCACAGCCAAACAACTATTAACTAAATTAGATATACGAAGATAACTTATGAAGCATATGGAAATCTATATCACCCTAAACTAATGGTGGATTTTAGACAAAACAAAAACATAAACATAAACCATACCTTTTATTTTCATCCTTCAATCCATCCAAACATACTTCTAGTGTTCTTAACCCATTCCTCATAGCCATTTCACGTATCTTGCATGCCCTAAATAATAAATGAATAACACCTCAGTGATTAGAGACTGAATGTTTAGAAAAGGGTATGTCTACAATGGCTACTAACTTAGTAAGATGCATGCGAAAGGCCAGTTGGTTTCAGTCATGACACATTCTGATTTCATCATCATAGGTTCTTATAAATTTAAACCACTTGACTTTTGCCTTCACAAGTATGACGAGACAAAGAGTGAATTACCTTAGATAATGGTTAATGGTAGGAGTAAGGAAACCTGTGGTACATGGATTTCACTTTCCATTCCTTAGTCCACATTTGGTTGCTAAACGGACTGCCAAATAACCAACATGTTCTCTTGGCTTGTGGAGGTAACCTATTAATCTGGACATACTTCGTAATGTGACCCCCCCACTCAAAGCATCATACAGACCTTTTACATCGATTTCTTCCAGCCTCCTCACTACAACATTAGCACGTCCAACTGACATTTCTGCGTAGCCTAAATACAAAAGAGAACAGTCTTGTAATAATCGGTCCAAGAACACCTATGCCTAGGGTTACAACAGGAACAAACCATAGTTGGATTTTATGCATTATAATTTTTTGGCATGACAAATGAAGAGTAAGCAGGTTATCAAAGCATCAAAGCCAAACAACTACTATTTAAATTAGATTTACAAAAACATCGTATAAAGTACACGGAAAACCGTACTACCATACACTAATTCTTGACAATGTAAAATACCACCGTTTAAATTAAAATTTATATCAGTGATGACGCAAATATATGTGGCGAAAACTTATGCCTGCAACGTACACATAATTCCCACAATAACAACATCAATGGTAACCTGAAATAGTGCATTCAGATATAAGACCACAACCTTAATGAGCTTCAGGACTCTAAATATAATCAAAAAGTTTTGTAACTCTAAAGATATTGTAAAAAATATAATAACACACTTCCATTTCGCCACAGGAAAATAAAATACACCTTACAACACTTATGATTACACACAACTCATATCATCACTAAACGATTGTGATTTACCCAAAACCACATCACACGGATGACGGTTATATAAAGTTACAAAAAACAAATACCCACAGTAGGTCCTATAAATTGTAACATCCCTAAACGACTATTGATTTTACATGCCTTGAATAAATTGTCACAACAGTTGCTGATTTCATAGGCGCTATAAGGCGTGCCATATTTGGTGTGCCAAACAAAATATAAGTCATACTACATAAGAAGTCGGCACTTATGACTTAAGTGAGATTAAACCATGTCACCGGTTCTTCCATTTCGCTTGGCAAAACAACATTTATCACATCAACACCAATGACCACAAATTATACACATGTCATACGAAGAAATATGAAACATAGCACAAAAACTACATCACACAGTGACTAAGACATCCTTCCTGATGGAAAACTACAAGTGTAATAGGTAGTAATTTTTTAAAATAATTTACTTATTAAATTAAGAACAATATTTATTAGATGAAACTCTGCAACGGAAGACTTGCAAAAATTACTTTTACATGATGCTTTTAAATATTCTAAGAGATTAAGATACACCAGCTATTAATTAAACATGTATAGTAACCTAAATCGCATACCTTTTACTGCTCAGCAAAACACGAACAATGAATCCCTTGTTAGAGTAGTATAACCTGCATCCAAGATCACCAGAGTAACAAAAACTCCGATCAAAGTCGACCAAGCCAAATCAAGTATCTACACTAACACTATAACCACCACCTATAACTGCTAGGCTTAGAAATATGATCAAGTATGAGTATCTAATACCAATACACGAACACACTATGTGTTCGTATGTCTCCTTGTGGTCGCTGGTCTAACAAGAGAAAGGGAGGGAGGGTTTTAGTTTCTTGATAATAATATGAATGCTTAATCTAAAACCCTTTCATATTTATCTCTATTACTTATAAAGAGTGCATCCTAATTCTTGAAACTTAATAATGCTTAAAAATGAGTAAATTGTTTTCCCTAAAATACCCCTTAATACCTGTTAGCCTTAAAATATTAAGGCGAACAAGAAAGTCACGGTCATTCTAGTTTAGGTCTCGTCATCATGTCTTGTGTAACTTTGTATTCTAGTAATAGGTTAAGTAACAGACTCGGGCTCGAGATGTAAGCTAATACTGTAT